>CM023452.1:101928312-102128881 GCA_013339765.2 Haemaphysalis longicornis | reverse complement strand
TTCCGTGTGGTTCCTTTGTGTTGCCGTTATGTTGAGTGATGTGGTTTTTACTAGCGCCAGAGGGAATTCCGCGTCCGGGTCCACACCGGTGGCAAAGGCACGCAAGTGCTGTTGTGTTACGGTGAATAGGCGGTGGTTCTCGAGGATCCGAAACTCGTCCATCATGTTCTTGTCGATGTTGTCTCTGTGGTATAATCGGTAGTCTCCGTCAGCTTTGGTGAGGTAAAGGTTGTTGACATTGGTGCACCGGCTGAGAGCAATGTACACGCCCTCCTCTTCGCAGCTTTGTCTTCTCGTTCTTCTTCTTCTTCGGCTGTTCCTCTACGGGAAGATGACGACGGTGGTAGAACGTGAACCTATCTCGTGATGGATTCTTTGGTTGGCCAATCCCTAGGGGCATCCTGCCACAATCAGCATCACAGGCGCTGCAGACGGGGCTGGTTGAGCTGCAAGGCGCGTGGCGCTTCCCGCCACACTTTTTCCACGGGAAATACAGCATCCCCCTCTAAATTTTCAGTTCGTCGTTTCCGTTGACGTTCAGCTTCGCGTGCCTTCGTTGTAGCAGTAGCTTCTTGACGTAGTTTGAATGAGTCAAGGACATAAGGCGCGTTCGTAGCACTTGCTCCTGTCCCGGATTTGTAGCGTAGTGGTAAGAGCACCGCGTACCTCCCGTTGCGGCCAGAGAGTCGTGAAATCGAAACCGGGCGCCGCTAACTATTTCTTTTTTTTAGTGTAGTATCGCGGAGCTGTGGGTGTAAGGAGGCGAGTTGCGCATGCGCATTGAGCGTCTGGACGGCGCCGCCATCAACGACGCAGGACAAGGTGAGCCTAAGAAATGCTCCGCATTTAAAATCTACTCCTAAAGTCACTATAACACATTAACTGTCTATGGCAAATTCAAACACATCCTACCGCTGGTACCACGATGAACCAAGTGCGATGCCCATGACGTGGCCCAGTGGGTAGGCTTCCGCGTTGCCGAACGTCGCAGCGTCGCGATGGCCCGTGCTGGTCGTCGGTGGTCCAGATGACCGCGGTGCGATGGCATGGTTTCGTTGAGCAACGCGGCTCAGCCGGAGGGCAGCAGTGCGAAGCTGCTGGTAATGGGTGGTCGCGAGCTGCCCGCTGCCAGACGGTGCGATGCCGCTGGTGCGTAGTGGGGCACGGCTCGTCGGGTCACCGGCGGTGCGATGCCGCCGGTCAGCAGGAGGCCAGCAGTGCGAAGCTGCTGGTAATAGGTGTTTCCGAGCTGCCCGCAGCCAAACGGTGCGATGCCGCTGGTGCATTGTGGGGCACGGCCCGAACTTGCCACTGTTCCTCCCAAGACCTCCTTCCACTCTGTCCACTCCACTTTGTCCTCCTCCTCTTCACCTCGTATTCTACCGTGTGATGCTCCCATTTGCTGGACAAGCTACCTCCTCCTCCTCTTCGATTACCCTGTGTTTCTTCTTCATTGGTCACTTCAAAATCCTGCTCGCCATCCCGTATGCTGATTCTTCTATCTCTTCATCTTTTCTTCCAACATCTTCTTCTGGGGCCAGTCCCCCTTTGGGTATGTGCTCGTCTTACCACATGACAGGACCTTTTTTCAAGACCTCTTGTTACCCGCACCCCTCTTGGGGATCAACACGCCCCCTTTTTTTTTCGCCTGCCGTGCGCAGCGCAACGCATCATTTTGGTGGCAGAGAAATTTTTCGATGGAAGCCGTAGCGCCTACCGGTCGGCAGCTTTCAGGGCTCAAAAAACGGAGCAGCACTTAGCTGGCTCGGTGTTCACTACTGGCTAATTCAATATGGCGTCATTTTGTTTACATTTTGCCCCCAATAATGGCGGATCAGTCGCTGGGAGCGAGAGTAGCGCATGCGCACAGCGCTACTGTAGAAAGGTCCATTCCTCTGAATACGAAAACTTCACTCATTTGCACAACGGGAATGAACGGGATGTACAAATTCATTCCTGCAATTCCTCAACGTAGGAAATGCACCTTGATAGCTTTATCAAGACACCGATGAGCGCACCATAACGACGATGTTATCAGATGTATTAGTACTGAAAAAAAAATTCAGGGAAGCTTGCACTCAACCGCAAGTCTTGAATGGCGAAGCATTTGTTGATGATCATTTACGTTTAAAGTTCAGTTTTAGTACATCGTTGTGGTGCCGTGGTTGACGTCGGCCGCATGGCATTCCAAAGACCTTATGTTGAGGAAGGTTAGAGTGAGTTCGGCGCATTGGTCGACGTGTTCGTACGCCACTCTGGAAGCGCCACTCTCAAGCGAATGGTTTGCCCGCCGAGTCTCTCGAAGCGGGACCTCTTCCTCTGCCATGCGAACTATCTGCGGCCGGGCCATGTGGAGTCGATGATCACCTTCAGCAGCTTCTACATTGGAAGTCGCGGCTCTTCTGCCGGGCAGAGCGCATGCGCACGACGACAAACGACGAACGAACGGGGGGTGAACGCTATGAGGTGTCTTTCTCGTTCCGAGCAAGTGTTGCCACAATACGGCGAACGCTGTTGTTTTTTTTTTTTTTTCGTTGCCTGGCCTATTTCCCCAAGTGGGAACGCTTGGCTCGACCAGGACTCTCGCTTGAGGAATGTACGCCCGAAGCACGCGGCGAACACGGGAGTTTTTTTTGTTAATATTGGCCAGTCTCAGTAAGTAAGTATGCGTAACTTGACGAACGTGCGCTCCTGGCACGCTTGCAAGAGGCCTCGGCATTTTTTTGGTATTTCGAAACTGCGGACACCATACACAAATGTTTTTCTCAACAGCTTCGCTGTCAAAATACCCAAAACTCGTCACCAAGGTCGATGGATGCCTGCATGCTGTATACCCCTCTGGGGTCCTTAACAGTTTTATAAATGATGATGCTCGGCGATCGTGCTTCAGTGCACTCAACCACGAAGCTCATGCGAATAAATGAACAGTATGAAATGCGCGTCTGTCACGCCGAAACTGGAACCGAAAACAGTTAATTGGGAACTACTTTGACGCAGCAAAACAAAGCAGTTACCTCTCCCTCCTCCTCCCACCCCATAGCTTTCTCTCCATTGCCACAGAAAGTTGTCCCCGAGTATAGTATTGGCATGGTGGGACTTGTCTGCAAGATATCTACGTGACGTGCAAGCGGAACACCAGATTTATAGCGGCACAGTCCATTCTATCCACCGTGGCTTGCGCAGGGAAGACCGGGGATGGGCGATAGCTTTTTTAACTCAAATAAGAGAGAGCTTTGGTTACATCGCTTGTAGCATCCCTAGCAAAAATTCTGATAGAAACTTGTATTAGTCTTATACATTTTTGTATTAGGTGTATAAGACATGTATTAGTCTTATACAAACTTGTATCAGTTTTATAAGTTTCATATACAAGTTGTATTAGTCTAATACAAACACACCTCTTAGTTTGTATTAGTTTACAAATACTAATAGATCTGATAGACCTGAGTCTAATACGAACTAACAGAGACGTATTGGTTTTAATAAAAACTAATACAAATGGACCCGCAAAGTGCGATTTCCTGAATTTTTATTTTTTCTGGAAAATCCCAAGCCAAAAAAGGTTGAAATGATCGCCCTTGAGCAATAATGTTTATTTGGTATATTATTATGAAGCGTTTTGTTCACTACAAATCTCCGTAAATCTCCAACCAAATTCTTATGCAAAATAGGTCAACTTTTCCTTTTTTTCATTTTCGCTCCTAAAAAATGCGCTACATTAAGAGCGCTGATGGGAGTGCTGCGCCAGCGATAAGCCACCTTACCTGACCTAGCGTCACTAAACAAGCTACGCCTTTATTTAGTGACGCTAGCCTGACCTAAAGGCCCTCGATCGGCGTTTAAAGCAGATGATGGGACTTTAACCTGACCGTACCTGCGAGGCTGCAAGAAGAGCAGCAAGAAATCCAACGAAGCCGAAAAAACTGCAACGAAGTCAAGCCAAGCCATGCCAATGGTCTTCGTTGGGTAGCCAAGATGGCGACGGTATCAAAGTGCGGCTGGCGTGTGTGTACGTTCGGGAAGAAGACGGTTAGAAGGAAGCGGCTTCTAGCGTTATTTCACATCAGACGCGTGTGCATCGCGTCATCTAGAAGTGTTGGAGATGTGTCTAACGACCGTATAACTTTGGCAAGTATGAACCAGGCCGCAGCGCGATCCATCATGGACCCGTCACCTCGCGGCTCCGGACATCTTTGCTCTGTCTGCTATGCTGTTTAACGAACGCCTGACATCGAAGAAAGCGTGTGCATCACGTCATCCAGAAGTGTTGGCAATGTGTCTAGCGCCCGCCGAACATTGACAAATTTGATCTGGGCCGCCGCCCGACCCATCTTTGACCCGTCACCTCGCCGCTTCGGACTCCTTTGTTCATTCTCAACGGAATGCCTCACGAAGAAGAGACTCCATTCGAATCGCGTTTTGCGGAAGGGTGAATGCCGTTTTGAAGTTGCATCGAAATGGGAATGGTGTTCAATCGGCCATTAATGCGCTCGATATGTACCTACGGCTGGACCGTACAGGTTTGACGAGCTTTTCTGATTGCATGCTGCAGCTATTTTGTGGATTCGCATTGCAATTTATTCATTCATTCTTAATCAGGTTATGAACTTATGTAACATTAAATTATTCAGCCAGATTTCTGTTAGCCAGAGGCAGTTGCCTGTGTACCCTGATAATAAAATGTGTAGCCATGTTTCATTGCTTTGTTCGAACTTGCACTGGTTCTGATAGAACTAGTACACTCTGGTAGACCTATCAGACTAATACAGACTGATAGGTCTATTAGTGGCAATAAGCATATACGTGAATTAGAATTTGTATCAGAATTTTTGCTAGGGATAATTGACTTGACCTCGCCTCCAAGATCGTTGCGTAAGACACAGGCGTTACCACTGCCAGAATTTGTCAAATAGGGTCAAAACGAAACACAACCAACAATATTTGTTGGTAACCTAGGTTAGTATACCGATCTCTTGACAGCCAGGAGTCGGCTGTTTTGTGGCCGACAGGATGAGTGTTGGGCTTCTGTTTTTGGAGGTCTATGGTCTTGCTAAAACCCCGCTTTTTTGCGGTAAGGATGTGATTAGCTTTTCTTTACCGGGATAAACAAAGGCTATCGCGGTACATTGCCTTTTAATCTACAAGTGACGTTCGACTTTAACCTCAGTAGCGAGGCTGCGCTGAAATTAGTTCTGCTTACGCTTATGAAGCAGTCCGTACATAATATCAAGGTAGGGCACCAACGAGCAAGGAAATAAATTGTTCTAGGTGCGTTTTCGTTTATCAGGCTCATCCTAATTTGTTCAGATTTGACAGTGATAACTTGAAACACTCTTTGCAGCATTTCAAAATCGGCACCGCAAGCTATCGTAGCAATAAAGAAAGTGCGGCAAGCGTATTTTTTATAACAAATCTAAGGTCCTGATAACTGCCCTTAAATAATCGAAAGTAACTGTTCATAAACGGTCAAAAATAACTGTCAACGGGGGGCAGAGTTCGCACAAACGTGTCCGCCAATACACGTCAGAGCAGCGGCTCACGCGTGACTTCGCCGCTCTCATGCGGTTACTCGCCTTCTCCTGCGTGTCAGTGCGGCGCTGCCGGGCGACGCCGACGCTCGCATGGCGCGTGATTATTTCATGTCTATTCGCCCCGAGCGCGAACACAGTCGGCCCCTGGCGGCGGCGGGACGAACCGCTCCTAGTTTGGATGGCGCTCTCGCGTCGTCTGCTTTTTCACGTTGCGTGCGGCGCAAGACGCGTGCTGCACACGACAAAACAACCAATATGTGTGCTCGTTTGGCAGTAAGCAATGACCTACTTACCTCTGCTTGCGCATTTCCTCTAGAAACGCAATAATCAGCGGCCGTTGCAGGTTAACGCGCTGATTTAATTCCACGAAACATATTCGCCCTGGTCACCGCTTGAGCGTGAAACGTGTTATAAGCATTGCTTCCATACATTGCACTTTTCTTATTGTTGAGTGCAGTCGTCTGCCGTTTCGGAAACGTCGAAGGGTGCTTTTTGAAGGTGGCGTGGTGATTAGTTAAAGGATAAAAGTTTAGTACGTGAAACGGGTAAGAAGCGACAAGACCTGCGCATACGCTTGCAAATTCCACACCCTTGTAAAATTGCGCTGTGTACTTATAGAAAGAAGAAACAAACAAAAACATTTACACTGCACACGACCCGTGCGCTATCGCCCATACATTACCGGACACGTATTTTACACCCCCAAGCGCCTGTGTGATCGTGTCCTTCCCGTACCTTTTCTCAAATAAATACCATTTTTGGACAGTCGTTGTTTATACTGAGGAGGAAGAATTAACATTTTTCAACTGTATCAAGTTGCTAATTTTACGTATTATTTAAAATACGTTTCTACGGATGCGCAAGAGTATTTAGCGGGGATTTTTCGGTAAAATTAAGCAGTTGTGAGTTTGCGACTGTCATGTGGCATTTCGTGTGTCATTTTCATATATATCATTTTCAAATTCGATATGAATCACCTTGTCCAGGAACTTGTCTCACTCAGCATAACCAAATGCCTAATATGGTCACGTCTTAACCTCTTCAGGTGGACCTAAGTTTAAAGAGAGAGAGAAAACGCGTAATATAATGCACGTTGTTGCCCACATGTGTGAGGGGTGTGTGCCATGACTCGCTGGTTTTTGTTTTTTAATTTTTTCCCACAATGCTTGCTTTCAATACAATTTTGAAAAAGGCCAGCCACAATTCCTGGGCAATCCCGGACCAAAGGGGGGTTAATCAGTTTTGAAAATACGTACTGCTTTTTCACCGCTGCAGAAAACGACGCCTAGTGTAGTTTCGATTGTAAGTTTCGATAACCATAGTTTGGAGAACCATAGTTTCGATAACCATAGTTTGGCTTTTCGCGTTACATGCCTTCTCTTCTCGCTGCTCTTGCAACGTTGGCAGGAAACCCCCCCCCCCCCCCCCCGCCCCCCCCCCCCCCCTTTCGAAAAAAAGCTAAATGCACAGAATTTTATTCTTTAACAAATCCTCAAGAATTAAATGCCAAGACAAATGCGATAGTTAGTTTACAAAACAAAGTAGTTACCGGGAACCCGTTGCGCTGATTCGCAACGATAAATAAAAAGGAAATGTTTTACTACATTGCAACATCGCAACTTCATTTATTGCCATCTTTAGGGTTCGAAAGCGACCTTATACGCAAGAATGCAAACACATCTCGCTGTTGCAGGCACCTGTTAGATTTTAAAAGGAACGCAAATGATCAACAGAGCAGCCGTAACAGAAAATTTGTGCTCACTGTGAGGTCCCAGAAGCTTGGATTGCACACTGTAAACCTGCTTGTCACTTTGCGAAAACCTAGCTAAACATGAGATGTTGATTGTACTGCGTGCGTTGACAATTCAATTCGCAAGTTCACTTGCGACGAAAGCCGTAAATAAGTGATCCGAAACCGTTATTCATCAAACCTTCCTTCAGAGTCGTTACAATTTCATTTAAAAGACCCGTTAGAGCGGTTACAGTTATATATCTGCGCGGATCAAAATTCAGTAATTTTATGTTGCCTTATGAACACACTAAAAATATCGTAAGCTCTTAGAAAGAATTTCGGGGCAGTTAAGTAGTGTTACCATTTCAGGGCATCCCACAAATGCAAGAATGCGTCATGCTACCAGTGAAAGCTATTGAGATTGCCGTTGTAACTGAATTTCAGAGATCGAGGCTTCCTGGTTTGTTTCTATTTATCCTTTTATTGAAGGCTCAAGGCCACCCATACAAAAATGCCTTATAGGCGTCTATTGAAAAATGTATGCTGAGCTATGGCCACCTTTGGGTCTCTATGGTCACCCATAAAAAGGCATAAATTAGGCTATAGCCAGCTATTGAAGTTTTTATAGATCCTGCACTAAAGACTGTCAACCATACAATTCTCTTTAGACGATTATAGAACATCCTAGTGTTTTAGTCTATAGAGTCACAGCTATTCGGGTTTAACTGTAGCCAGCTAAAGAAATATGTATGGCTTTAGTTCTATAGACCAGCCGCGGCAAAGCTCTTTTGGCTGGCTATAGACCATTTTTTAGCTTGAAGTCTACAGACTCAAAACCATTCAGCTGTTTTTGCCAGCTATTGAAAAGAGTTCGTCCTAAAGCTATAGAGAGAAAGCCAAAAAAGCTCATTCGGCTGGCTATAGGCCGTTGTTTCGCTCTAAGTCTACAGACTTAAAAACCATTCAGCTTCTTTTGCCAGCTATTGAAAAGAGTTCGTCCCAAAGCTGTAGAGAGAAAGCCATAAAAGCTCATTTGGCGGGCTATGGGCCGTTTTATAGCTCTAAGTCTACAAACTTGGAACCATACGGTGTCTTCTGCCAGCTATTGGAGAGAATTTGCTTTAAAGCTAAAGTGAGGCAGCCATAAAAGCTTCTGCGGCTGGGTACAGTACAATATATAACTGTAAACCTTTAGATGTGTGAAAATTTAAAACAACATTTTGCCGGCATTAAGAAAGCGTTTGGCGCAGAACTTACAAGCCTGCATCCATAAAGGCTTCTTTAGCTAACTACATAGTAACATAAGGCTCCAAGTTTCCAGCCGCTAATCGAAAAGTGTTAGCCTATAAAGGTATAATTCGAGCAACCATTAAATCCTATTCTGCTGGTTTCCATATGTCTTATGACGCGAAATTCATATACTATGATTTACCTAGCTACATCTACAACACAGATTGGATAACGATGATGAGGTTGATCGGCCGGTTATATGAACTATTTGTTCATAAGGTTAGGTACTTATTATACCAACAATACGGGAAAAGTACAATTAAAAGAAGCTACTGATTAACGCTCAAATTCAGGTTGCAACTTTGGATACTGCGCGTCGGCAAAGCTTGCAAATGAACGTTGACCGAAAGACGTATAATTTCGTAGAATTATTCCTCTGTGGCCCTTCGCTGCCGCGGTCAAGTGAAAAAGCGGGCTTCTCTGAAAACGGCCCTCACAGCGTCGAAGCAGATTGGAAATAATTTTCCGCGGCCCAGGGTACGCTCTCTCAGAAATATGGTGGAAGCTGCGAACAACCGCATTCTTTCTCCCGCGGACCCCACTTTCAGATTAGTCATTGAGAAAGGGGGAGAGCGACCCACGCGGGACCGAAGGAGGCGCGGTGAAGAAATTCTGGGAAGCGATGAAAGGGTAGAGGGGACACCCCTGCTTCCTGTTTTTTTTTCTGTTGTTTGTTTGGCATACTGGTTTTGGCGATGGGTACCGAAGGACACGGCCGTGCGGCCCGCGCTGTGTTAGTATTCCTGCGCGCAGCAATGCTAGTGACAGACAATGTTTCCCCGAGTACTGAGAACAGATACAACTTTTTTTGGATGAAGAAAACAAAACGTTAAGCGATCTTGTATTTACCAAAAAAAAAAAATTAACACCCAAAAAATTTGAAAAAATCGAAAGATGGGCATGTATCTCCGCACTATTTGCTATCGCGATGGACCTGCTTATACCTGGATGTACTCAGTCAGCCACATTTCGTCTCCTTGCTCATGTGCGCGGGCATGGCACGTGTTGCCTGGTGCTGGGAATTTCGACTCGACGGCAATGTGTTTGTGTAGATGGTGTGACGCCAAGCAAATGTGTCGCTTTTTTGGGGTCGTGAAAATTTTGGTGTTTACGGTGACAGTGTTACGATTAATTCAACATCAACTTCAAGTCATGCGAAAATGGATACCTGCGATACTGTGACAGGAATTTCATCGTACGCAAAACTCTAGGGTGAGTGATCTTACGAACTGAAGAGACTCTATAGTGCGAGAAATGCAGGACTTTTTTTGGTGTTCACGAATACTTTTCTAAACTACCCTGCACCACATGGGCACTGCAACGTAGACAGAAGTGAAGATTTGGCCACGGTGATGTGACAAAAATAATTTTTTCGCGAACTGAGAAAACTTAGAAGGAACTAATTGAGTGAACTTGGAAAAACGTTTTTTTTTTTCATTGCATTGTGTGCGACCATCTTCATTGTTTTATTGAGAGTGCATTTTCCCTTTTAGCCACCGAACTTGCAGCTGTGTGGGTTTAGTACTGAGTGTAATGAACGACTTCTGAGTGCTTTTTTTTGTGTGGACTACCCAGCACCTGTAGGTATTTGTGTCTCGGCGGACGTTCGCGGGGAGTGTGCCGCGTCGTATGGCTGTCGAGCGAGTCACTTAAGCGTGAGCCAGAGTGTTAGAATGCGTGTGCTGTGTTTTTCGATCGGCGTATGTGAACAACTGTTTACTGGTGGTGAAGTAGCGTAGATAGTAGCCATTTATGTGATGAATTGAATGAATAAACCCCTTGATTTTGCTTTCCTTGAATGCCTGTGTTTAAGCCTTTTGTGAATGAAAACTGGCGAAGTGTTTGCAATCGCAACCTCGCACTCCCCCTATATCGCTGAAGTGTTCACGGAGCATATATTACAGAATGCACCTAAGTGCCACAGGAAAGTTCTAGAGATCTGCAAGGCTCTATGCCGGCATGGCAGCGTGCTAATAATTTCTCAGCGGCTGCTGCTGTCGCTGTGTTTCAAGTAGTGGTGATTCTCTTCTGGCTGCAGCTCATGCAAAAATATTGTATGGTCGGCTATTGAAAAAACCCTTTTTATGGTTGTCTTTAGCTATTTGGCCCAATTATCTTTAGACATTTCTATGGCTGTCTTTAGCCATTCCTATCGACATTCCTATGGGTGTCTTTAGATTCTTCTATAGCCATAGCGATATCGAAAGAAGAGCTAAAGACAGCCATAGAACCGGCTATAGAAGAAGCTAAAGACACCCATAGGGATTTCGATACGAATAGCTAAAGACACCCATAGGAATGTCGATACGAATATCTAAAGACAACCACAGAACCGGCTATAGAAGACGCTAAAGACACCCATAGGAATGTCGATAGGAATAGCTAAAGACAACCATATAACCGGCTATAGAAGAACCTAAAGACACCCATAGGAATGTCGATAAGAATAGCTAAAGACAGCCGTAGAAATGGTCATATAAGAAGGTAAAGACACCCATAGGAATGGCGATACGAATCGCTAAAGACAACCATAGAAAAGTCTAAAGATTATTGGGCCAAATAGCTAAAGACGCCCATAAAAAGGATTTTCTATAGCCGACCATACAATATTTTTGTGTGGGCATAGTCTTGGAAGATCGAGCATGCTACGAGCCACAGCGTACAAGTTCATTGCTATAACTACGGCCAATCTGAGATTCCCGATGAGTCGTCGCTTTTTTTGGCGTAGTAATGAAAACTGACTGCCGCTTCCATGCTATACAATAAATGTTGAGGGAAACCCAACTACAGCATACCACTCTTGTTTGCACCTTTTGCGCACATACGGGGGAAAAAGGGACGAAGCGCGCCCACAGTGTGCATTCTTACTGGCCGCTCAGCGGAGCATCCACACTAGCAGCGCGACGCTGTCGCCACCTACATGTCGAGCTCGCGGCGAATATGGTTAGGGTAGACTCTAGTTAGGGCTTTAGCATCGCATTTGTGCTAGCGTGAGAAAAAAGAAAAAAAAATAATGTCAGAAGTGGGATTCGAACCCACGCCCGGAAGACCGGACTGCGACCTGAACGCAGCGCCTTGGACCGCTCGGCCATCCTGACAGGGCGTTCTCGCACGCTGGCACGCTGACAGGCACGCTGAGTTCAGCTACCTTGACCTCTCCCGCGTTTATATGAAACCCGATCAAGTTATCGAAGTGAGGGAATCGGAGCGGTTCCCGGAAAAGGAGCTGGCGTATTTTCACGAATCTCCCGCGCATTCCTTTTTTTTTTCTGAAAGGTAGCCTTAAAATTTGTGTGCGCCTTACAATCGGGCTCAAAACCGAAATAGGCTTTAAGGCGCCCAGCAGCATGGCCAAATACATGAAGTCCCCAGATAATCCAACTCAGTCCAATAAAAACAATCCGTCAAGCCCACATGACTAAATTCCGGCTCACTGATCCCTCAATCGTGTACCTTGGTCAGCTGTTGCATATTTTTCTGCTGCTGCAATGAGCCCGTCATGCCTAGAATTAGGATGGTCAAGGAACTTCTAATTGCAAACAGGTTCAATATTCCCAGCTATACTTTTATTTCCAGTACGAGCTGGTCACGGTTATGAAGCAGAAGTCATATTTCACTCCCAAATTTGAATTCGCCAAATAAAATCGCGTACTTACAGGTACGTGGTGTCACATCTTCTGCATCTGCGTGGTAGAGGAGGTGTCAAATTACTTTTTCGAATTTTCCTGCGCGAACTTACCCGCACCTTACAGTTGGGGGCGCACTAGAATCGTGCAAATACGGTATTGAGCTCCTCGCGGCCAGCCGACTCAGCCCGAGAAACCAGACAACCAACCCCCTGCCGGCGAGTCGAACGGACTCGCCCCGACGGCTTTTCGACTCACCGCGCCGGTTCACACATGGGTGCGTTGAGTCGAAAAAACTTCTTTTTGTCAATTCAACTCTCCCTCATTGGGCCAATGCAAACGGGGCTTGAAATCAAAGCTTGAATTCTGTTAAATATTCCAACTTATTTTGCTACTCCAATCAGGATACAAAAAAAAAAATTCGCACTGAATTCAAGCGGTGTAAGAATCGTGTGAATTCCGCACATCTTTTCACACTTTAATAATAATCTGCGCCCAGTGAAACACGAACAGGCTGTATTTTATTTATGGCGTTGAACATGAACTGCGTCAATGGAGTCAAAATCTTGCTGAGCGCCGCAAAATATCATCGGCCAAATACACCGTCTCTCTGACGTCGTTCGAGGGGTTCTGTCGTTCCCCCTTCAGTTCCTTAAGCGCAGCTCGGGAGACCCACTGCAGTTCTACGTAGACTCGGAATGTGATCTCGTGCCGCGCTCAAAGAACCCAAGTGGGAAAGTCAGAACCCAGAGAACGAGGACGGGGAGACGGTGTATTTGACCGATGACATTTTGCGGCACTGCGCACGATTTTGACTCCGTTGGGGTCTATGAGAACTCGACACACGGGAACTTGTCCATACAATTCGCCCATTATATATTTACAAGCTCGCAAATGAGCTTCAAAAGATAATGTTAAAAGTAGGAAAAATGTTTTCTGAGAAAAAAACGCTGCAATAACAAAGAAAACGAAAGCATAGATTGGACCAAATAGTCGACCCCTGACCGAGCAAAAAAAGTGACAGAAGTTTTTTTTTAAGAAGAGAACAAAAATAAAAAAACGGAGGTGAAGGGAAAGTTGAAACCGAAAGGCCAACACCAGCCAATTTCTGCAAAAGAGAAAAAGAAAACAAACCATACCGTGTTCGGAAAATACCACGATGTCAACGCGACCACCCATGCTGGTTGGCGCCACCAGTCTCCCCCACCCCTTCGAAAAAAAAGGAAGAGGAAGTGCCTACGAAATATTTCAGAACGAGAAGATTTGCGCCACCACTTTCCCTACAGTACTGGTTCACCTAGAAGCAGATGCCCCCTTCGACCATGTCCCCTATAGAAAGTTTTCCTATTAAAAGTTTGCTGCGACGAGTGGGCTTGTTCCCTTTCTGGAGTAAGCTTGTATTTATTTATTTATTTATTTATTTATTTATTTATTTATTTTTATTTTTATTTATTTATTTATTTTATTTATTTATTTATTTATTTATTTATTTATTTATTTATTTGTCTACTTATTTATTTATATAACAACATCAGCCCAGACGGCGTTGTTCTAATCCGAAAATGGAATAATCAATCTCACACTCAGGCGAATATATACAAGCATAAAAAATATAAACCGATATTTATGAAACACTGCAGCCATGAGCGTTCAAAACGAACGAACAAAAAAGACGAAGAAAAAAAAAGCTGAACGGAACAGGCGAAAGCAGAAAAAAACGGACATCGTATAAAACCAGACAAAGGGGTAATAAAAATTGCAATAAGCAGCGGTGCGCAATAGTACTAAAAGATACAAAAAACAGATAAACAGGAACAAATGGAACTTTTTCCACTACCAGTTCTGGTAGCGGCCACCAAGGCGGACTAAAACTGGCAGTATGCCACGCCCCCCCCCCCCCCCCTCTCCCAAAAAGTCTGCCTTTCAGAGAACTCTCGCACAAAATATTCTCCTCCTGCAGTCCTCCCGCACCAACCTACCTGTCCACGTCCCGTTCACATGAATATCGCGGTAGCAGGAGCACGTGCCGATGACTAATGTGCAGTGCTCAAAGCACCCATTTTTCTTTATTTTTTTCATTTTCGTTGCTCCCCCGCTGTTTGCCTAGTGCTGGCAGCGTGGCCAGCCTCAAACCTCTTTGCCCCTTTCGTTTGAAGGTTTTCTTTGCTGTGCACGTACGAACTCATCACGAGCTGTCGAAAAGGGAATAAAAAATGGCCGCGGATCTGCACGTTTCGTTGCAAATGTCGCCAAAAAACGATACTCGACTGGTGCCCCTGCCAAGTAAATGCCCCCCTTCTCTTTCCCGCTCACCTCTCATGCTATTCCTTTCCCGCCTCGTTCCTCCCAAGATAACACTGTAGAGATTTGCTCAAGTCAATTTAAATTTACCGCGTTCCACTGCTCCATTTCGGGTGTCTCGATGCCAGCGCTGCCGTACGGCGGAGACGCGCGTGAATAGAGGCACCCGACTACAAAGTTTATAGAACCACGTTTCCCTGCCCCACGAGCGTTTCAAGCGGAATGTGGATCCAACCTAGTGGAACCGTTCACTGCTGTTGCCGTTTGATTTCTTGAATTGCGCGTATAGGTAGCGCTGGCAACAGCAGGCGACGGTTTTGTGACGTTGATGTAATATTTTATTTGCTATCGCAAAAACAAGCATCCATGAATTGTTTAGACAAAGGAACACAGCAAATATCACTTATGTAATGATTTTCTGCTTTATACTTGCGTAATGTCTTGTTCTTGCCAACAATGTTGACAAGTATGAACACTGACACCGGACTTAGACATTTAGATTTGGCGGTGGGTATATGAGACTATTGCGTAGCTTCTGTTTCTTTTTGGCCGGGTGGCTGAGTCGACTCACAGACAGACAGACAGACAGACAGACAGACAGACAGACAGACAGACAGACAGACAGATAAGTATACATATAGACCCAAATTTCGGCGTTTTAGTAGTAGCCCAAGAAAAAACTATTGTCTTAAAAAAAACGTGGAGCGCTAGGCAGCATAGCCTCCACAAGCCGTGAGCTGAGGGGGGTGCCCTTTTGTTTATTTGGCCGAGGCGCCTGCTAGAATGGCGCACCGGCAGCCCGAGCATGCGCGGATTCCTACTGGAAAAAGGTCCATTCACGGTAATTCAAATAATGATGAGTTCTATGTGTTACGACGTTATTTGCTATAATGTCCCGTCACCTCAAGTACTGCCCTGGCGTGTTCTTTATATTCATATATTAAAGAAGCAAAATAGAGAGAAGAAAAGCGGAAACTGAAAAACAAGATGCAGTAAATAAAAATGAATTCGCCCCGAGAAGTAGAATAAAATCACAACACACACAAACTCTTTTTGAAGGAGAAGGTGCGGGCAGACAGCCTCAACTCCTTCCATTCTTCGTTACTGCTTGATTGATTGGTTGATTGATTGATTGATTGATTGATTGATTGATTGATTGATTGATTGATTGATTGATTGATTGATTGGAGGGTTTGATTGATTGGAGGGTTTACCGCGCCGACGCAACGCAGGGGATAAGGCGCGCCGTAGTGGAGGGCTCCGGATTAATTTTACCACCGGGGGATCTTTAACCTGCGCCGAAATCTGGTACACCGGCGGGCGTTCTTGCTTTTCGCCTCCATCAGGAAAGCGGCTGCCGCGGCCGGTAATCGAACCCGCATCCTAGTGCTATTCGTCCTGACTGCACCGACCTTCCGAGGTAAACATCCCGTTTCAAACGGCCTGTGATTTCGATGCTGACCGAATACACCGGGAGGGTCGTTGTCTTTGCGGAGCAAGAATATTGTTCTGGTTTTCCTGGGCTCGGGACCTCGAACATGTGGAGAAAGCATTGGACTCGGGACCTCGAACATGTGGAGAAAGCATTGGTACTTAAAGGGACACTGAAGTGATATGTAAACATTGCGGGATTACTAGCGCAAATTGTAGTCCGGAGTCCCCAGGCCATGTTTAGAACCCTCTGGGCGCGTTTACGCGATTTTATTTAGTAAAAAAATAATTCGAAAATGCTGTCCTCCTCTCTTTACGCTCGCCCATTTTCTGCGGGGTTTTCGTGTGACGTCGCGAGGAGCCTAGCTCGCAATTGGCTGCGCTACTGCACGGCTCCCCGGCCTTCAGACAGAGTCAATCGGCCCAGCGTTTCGTCCGCCGGCCGCCGACGGGTCGTCGCAATTCGTTTGCTAAGTTGAAACAAAGCCAGGACACGTTTGTGAATGGAAGAATCTGCCTTTCTTTACTTGGTTAGTTTGTACACTGTATCTACCTCCAAGTCAAGGTCGCTTCACACAAGCGCTGCACAAGCGCACATGCGACGCTTCGCTGACTGGTACGCCCCTCTTGAAGGCGGGAGAAGAGTCAGCGAAGTCAATATAAGTACTAAGGAAATAAAATCAACTGATATTTTTACCGTACAGCGTAAACCTATGGTGCGGGAAGCACTTTTTTTGCGCTGGGCGAACAAGCACAGCGGTCAGCAGCACGACTACGCATACGCTTTTCGTCTAAAAAATGCAATTGCTAGACGTGAGATATTGTGGAAACTTGGGGGATGCTTACTGCACGAGCGCAAAACAACAAATAGTCACCTAAGCTGCTTGAAATGCCAGAACTAAATAAAACTGTAAATTGGTTATACAATATATATCTTATATTTCCGAACTTAGCGGAGCTCACCCCGTGGCCGAGTGGTATGGAGCGCTAGGTATGTCACCGCAAGCGTTTTGAAAGTCGCGAGTTCGAATCCCCGCGGGTACGTTCTTTTTTTTTTATACGTTAACTTTTTCGTTTTCCACCGATATTTTCTATACTGAGTGCACCTTTTTTTGGGCCGCAACGTTCTGGGCTCCACGAGCTAGTTCACAAAACGCGCGCAGGCTGGCACTGGCGCGCTAGCGAGTTCTCGTTGGCGTGCTGTTGCCTGAATTTTGAAAGTCGCGAGTTAGAATCCCCGCGGGTACGTTCTTTTTTTTTATACGTTAACTTTTTCGTTTTCCACCGATATTTTCTATACTGAGTGCACCTTTTTTTGGGCCGCAACGTTCTGGGCTCCACGAGCTAGTTCACAAAACGCGCGCAGGCTGGCACTGGCGCGCTAGCGAGTTCTCGTTGGCGTGCTGTTGCCTGAATTTTGAAAGTCGCGAGTTAGAATCCCCGCGGGTACGTTCTTTTTTTTTATACGTTAACTTTTTCGTTTTCCACCGATATTTTCTATACTGAGTGCACCTTTTTTTGGGCCGCAACGTTCTGGGCTCCACGAGCTAGTTCACAAAACGCGCGCAGGCTGGCACTGGCGCGCTAGCGAGTTCTCGTTGGCGTGCTGTTGCCTGAATTTTGAAAGTCGCGAGTTAGAATCCCCGCGGGTACGTTCTTTTTTTTATACGTTAACTTTTTCGTTTTCCACCGATATTTTCTATACTGAGTGCACCTTTTTTTGGGCCGCAACGTTCATGGCTCCACGAGCTAGTTCACAAAACGCGCGCAGGCTGGCACTGGCGCGCTAGCGAGTTCTCGTTGGCGTGCTGTTGCCAAAAGCACCAACTGCTTGCGGGCAGTGGGCACAGGCCAGAATGAACAGACCCTTGGCCTGATGCGAACACGCTTTTTACGATACAGGCATGAGTGAGGCAAGCTCCAAATATGGGGGAAAAGCGCATGGCATTTGGGCGTCTGCGGGTACGCGGAGGGCGTTCATGCACTGCGTAGGCCTCGGCTAGTGAATGCTACGATTCCAAGCCGTCCTGGGAGGCTTATCTTATGAATTTTACAGCTGACAACATGGCAGAAGCGCGGTACGATAATTACTGAGTTATTGAGAATGCCCATCCAACAACGCCACCGTTTGTTTTTTACAGAACCGAAACCAAAACCGAAACTTGTTTGGTTGCTTACCTTGGGCATCGTCCAATCACGGTGCCCCCTCCTTCCAACGTCACAGCTTTAGTTGGTGCGGCCGCCACAAACCACGCATGGTAGTTTTTCTTCTTTCGCGCTTTGTAAAATAATAACCGATTTGCCAAGCGGATAAACGATGAAAAGTGTGCTAATTTGAGCCAGTCTACGCAGTGCAATCAAAAACGGGAGCTTGGCAAATTCACTTCAGTGTCCCTTTAACTAGCATGCATGGGGACGGACATAGTCTGTAGCAGAGAAAAAGTTAAGAATGGCAATAGCTCATGTAAGGTATCAGTCCGCCTAAGCGACGGACCTGGTGTTTCAACTGGCGCGCGCGTTTTGAAAGGAGATAGCTATGAATGCATGATATGGCCTGGCTTTTCTCACGTAGGTCGTTTATCGTCGCTCCAATATTATGTAAGCATATTAGGCCCAAAAAAATCACGGATACGGCTCGTGCCATGTTCGAACTATTCTCCGTAACGCACTACTTTCCCAGCGCGGAGTAACATCTGGCTGCGGTGATGAGGCACAGGGGGAGTAGAGGTTTGCGTGAATTTTGTTTCGCTATGCAGAAACGCTGTGCGGTAAAGCCAGCTTTCCCCGGGAGTTATTAGCGGACAAGAGGATTAAGGCTGGTTTTATTGAAACTCACCCTAAAACAATGTTATGGCAATCGGCCGCTAAGAGAACTACAGCAACATAACAAATTTTAATCATTTTCCGCAGTTAGACAGTTTGAAGTGAAGTTGCAAAGGTTGTGGAATTTCTGTCGGCCGTCCCTAAACGGGCTTCAACAGTAGGAAATCGGATAGTCCAGGTTAGTCAGCTAGAACAAAACTCCAGCACTTACAAGTTCCGCTAAGTAATCGCGAAGCCATAGTCACCGCCTTTACGAAACGACGAGGAAAATAAATACATCTGCACTTTCTAACCCTGTGCGGAATGTGTATTTTACCGAGCTTCGCTGGATGTCCCCCTCAACAGAGTGAAATAGTTGCTATGTAATTCAGTACTCCTTTTTATCTGAATTTTGCGGCCGCAATATAAATAGGAATGCTGGTTAAAAGGGGGATTTATGTCCTTGTTATACCGAAGGAAGGAAGGAAGAATGTAGAAGAAAGGCAGGAAAGTTAACCTGGCTAGAGCCTAGTTTGCTATCCTGCACGTGGGAAAGGGGAAAATGGGCAAAAAAGAGAGAGGAAAAAAAAAGAGGAAAAGTTGGACCAGACACATATGCCCAGCACTGAGGCACTGACAGTGATTGACACTGGAAGCTCTCAGTCTATAGCCTAGTGTTCAAGTTCGTCGCCCGTAGAAAACGTAATAGTTCCTTAGTCGCCTTCTGAGCGGATGACTGAGAAGGCCAGTGGCACAGAATCTTTCCCTCCGAAAATGGCCGCCGAGAGTCCAGGTTCCTCAGCGCTGACGACAGCTTTTTTCTTTCAGCCGAGTAGCGTGGGCACTCGCGAGGCGACAACAAAAAGGGTGCGGGAGAGGTAAAGGTTTTAATGCTTAAGCTTTCTTTGCCGAGCTCCTGGACGCGAAGAGGGAGCACTTGCATTGAAATGCATAATTGGCAATGTCAACCGTTTAATTATTACCAGAATAGGTGTGCACGATTCCTTAAATAAAAAAAAACACATGTAGAATAGAAACGGTTTAATGGCCGTAAACATACGTAAATATTACAGTGCACTTTCAAAAGCAGGACAAAGTTAGGAACAGGCCAATAACGTACAAAAAACAAAAAAAAATATTAAAGAAAATTATCAATAACGCAATACCTTGTATCTGCGCAAAAACACACAATTACAGAAGTTACGGCGTTCATTTTTTTATAATAGAGTATGGGGGAACAATTGGTGCAATAAAAGAAAACAAACAAGCAAGCAAAAAAAAGTCTAATGCATAACCCAACAGAGTCTACCCTGAACTAAAAACGACAAAAATTAGTTTGATCAGGCTTCTAATGCCAAATTATGGCTACTGATGGTAATTGTATAAAAGTTTAGCTGGTGATTACCTCTCTTAGCAACACCACATGCCTCCATGACCGCGGCCGCCCGTCTCCGGAAGCTTGCGTTTGCTTTTCGCGAAAAAAAAATGGGGCCTTGGCGTCCGTCGTCTGCGCCATGACCACCCGATTCTAGGCCGCAGCGTCAACAATATGAATAATCGCACCGCCATTTTGTGCTGATGCTTTGCTTGTCTTTGACAACACCGCATGACCGACTGGAGAATAGAGCCGCAGTCACAAAACAAAACGCGCACGACGCACGAAATACCTACGCTGAAGGACAGTTGCCTGCGAAATCGGATATCGACACCGGTGAGCCCGCACCATGCGCACGCCAGAGTCGTACTGTACAAAAATCAAATTAGGCTTTCGAAGTAATTGAGGCCGTTCACGGACGCGGTGAATGATAATGACGGCAGCATAGCAGTAAGTGTATTCTTCGCTGGGAGGCTACAGCGACAGATATGGGCAAGTTGCCGAAGAAGAATACTCTAGCCGCCGAGAGCTGAGCAGTCTGTGGGATATACTAAAGCATGGCAGCTGGCAAACAGCTTGTGGCAACTACTTCCCTCATCTCTTGCGGCAGGTAGGCTCTAGGACGCGGCGCGAAACAGAGTTTTAGCTGACCGTTTCTGACGGTCCGCTCCGCTCCGATAGCTAGCGGGAGCGCCATTGCGCATGCGTGGCGTGAAAAAGCGCTAGCGGCGATACCGGAGCGGGGCCCCGCTCCGCTAACCGGGGCCTCTTAGCGGACCGTCGCGGCCGCTTACGTTACCGTGCGGAATATCAGCACGGCTGCCCCGCGATGTGAGCGCGCTCCCGCGAACTCCGTTTCTTTAGTTGAAACGCGAGCGACGAAATCGCGAAAGCTTTTCCGAAAAGGCAAAGGTGCCACACTCCCTCAACAAGCTTTAGTACGGCAGCGAAAAACGTCGACCGAAGCGCGGGGCTGCTTCTATGCAGCGCCGAAAAAGATAGCCTTGTCTTGGCTATTCCAATGTTTATCGGGTTCTTTAAAATAATTTAGAACCATTATGTAAGCGACTACATCGTTTTAAAAAGGTGGGCACTAAACACGGCAGTTTACATTAATTGAGCGACCAAATTCTTATTCGTATCTTGCGATGACGTTTTGGTTTGCCCACGCACAGGCCACGACCAGTGACACGAATCATTCCTCGTCGAGGGAGATACGGTGGCTTAGCTAAAAGCCTTTCTGCCGCTGACGCTCCGGTTGTGCTTAGCGGGCCGTCGGGAGCATAGCGGAGCGTCAAAAACGGTCAGCTAAAACTCTCTAATATAGCGGGGGCGACGACCGGCCGGCATGTCAGCGCCTTATCACGGTGTTCAGGAGCGAAACAGTCGAGAGTGCGCGCACGCGCATAGGGCTATCTGCTGTACGAGTGTCGTCTGCTACGCTATTTCCTTGAGAGTGGCACAACCCCTGCCACTGCACCTGAATGACTTTGTGCCCCACGCTGCTTAGCTACCTTTGGCGGTAGCGAAACGGCCTTGCAAGATAAGAAAAACAGAAGGTGTGGTGCACTCAGAAGAAAAGCGGAGAAGACGACGCTCCCACAACAGATAGTTGCATGCGCGTGCGCGTACCCTCGCCTATTTTGCCGGTGAACACCGTGATAAGGCGCTGACATTCCGATCGGTCGTCGCTCCCGCTATATTATTAAAAAATTGCCTCTGTAGCGATTTACGCGCAGCCAGACCAGGCAGGCGTACACCGCATGGGCAGTAACTACGCCAGCTGAAATCGCAGTTGAACAATTTATTCGCATTCCGTGTGCGAACGCAGCTAGAAACACTGATGCACAATAAAAAAAATGGGCGCCATCCCACCCTGCGAAAGTGAGTGTCCAGCGTAGCTGTTGTAAACCACTAGACATGCCTTAGGGGAGGCTATAAATTGTTTCCCGTCATGTCGGCGGGCTTGTCACTTGCACTCAGCTTCTCTGGCGGAAAATATGGGTCCTGACGCATGCGCTCTGCGTCTTGAGCGAGAAATGCTGTGTCCTGCCTAGCCTGACGCATGCGCTCTCGAATGACGTCACCCCCCTCTTCTTTCGAGAGAAGCTGCAAATCGGATCTATAGCAGAGGACATGGGGAGGGGGGGTGGTGCCCATTTTTCACCAGCGCCTTATCATCCATCCTAAGGTTTCGACGCTTGATTTAATGTTTTTTTACACAAATATTGAGCTATATGCTTCACGCCTGATTAGCTCGACTCATGCGCTCGGCGTCTTGGGCAAGAACCACTGGGTCCTGTCTGCGTTTTTTGTTTACGACACGAACAGCTTCGCTGTAAAACAAACTTGTCATCAAGCGCGGCACACGCACGGCATAAGTCCTATCCTTCAGCCCAGCTTCACGGCATACGAATGAGTTTCTCACTTTTCACTCATGGCACTCAAAAATACTTCTTTGGGCGATTCATCGTGGTGTCATGAAGTCGCTTTTTCTCCACCATAATTTCGCACAAAGCAAAGCCTACACGAGAAACCTGCCTCTACCGGAGACGCGCGCGTTGGCTTTGGCTTGCAGCAGCGGCGGCGGCGGCAGCGGCGCCGGTGGGGGGGGGGCAGTTATCGCGCATGCGCACCGCCAGTCCACCCGGGTAGAGGCGGAGAAAGAAAAGAAGACCGGAGGAGAATGAATGGCTTCATTGAGAGGGAGGCCGTAGTCGTGGTGGGGGATTGGGTCAGCGGAAAAACAACCAAGCAAAGTTCATCGTTCTTAAAAGTGTTTGCCAGTACCGCTATACGTGAAATCTGGCTGGTTGGGTTAGGCGAGATTAGTTTGGATTACGTTTAGGTTACAATCAGGTTTTGTTTATGTTAGGGTTGATTCAAAATCGTCGGTGAAAGGCGGAAAACGTATAATAAGAGGATCGTAGAACTCAAGCATCCGAAAGGTGGAGTTTAGCTTTGCACTTGTGCTCGCGCACGAAAATAGAACAACCAATGTTGTCAGAAGTGGGTTGTCAGAAGACCAAACTGCGACCTGAAGTCAGCCTTGGAGCCCTCAGCCATTTTGAACGGATGCAAAAATGCTCTAGATTGCAAGTATTTAACGGCACTGAAACTAGTATAAAATATGATTGTTACAAAATGGGGTTTGGATTTGAACCAAGAAACAAACAAACGAAGAAATAAAGAACAAAACAAATGTACGAATCACGCGCTTCTATGGAATATACACTAAAGGGCTTGGAAATCAACACAAAACAACCAGTGAGATTTGTCGTGGCGCTGGATATCCCACCGGCAGTAGCCTTACGACAACCAGCGCAGATAAGACGCGTGAAATTCGCTTCTTGAGAAGCGAAATCTATCCCACGTTCTGGGATGCGTAAGGAGGCTTAAAGCTGCGAACAGAGAAATAAAATGTATGTAGGGGCAAGATTTCAGAAGGCATGATGTCCGCTTCCTTCAACGGTATTCTGGAGGTCGTGGGTTCGGATCCCACCTGGAGGGCATTTTTTCTCCAATTTTTTTCTTTCTAAATTCTTTATCTGTTTCTATGACCTACCAGATCCTCCCCTTTGCTTTCCGAGGTTTTCTTGACTGCCAACCCTTATTTCTGTCTTATTTTCAACGAGCCCCTCATTTCCTATTCTGATTCGCTACATGCATAGCGAGGGCCTCGGTTCTGGCTGTCTTGGTGCCATAGAGAGCTTAAGAGGGTTCAACGCTGGTCGACCACTCTCGACATGTCGTAGACACTCAGGTCACGGCCCGGGGGTTACAAAGAAGGTCCCCTTCACCCCGAGAAGTCGGAGTGGCGCTGGCTACCACCCCGCAGCACAGGAAAAAAATTACATTGACATAAATACCCCAGAAAGTGGAGGGGAAAATAGCCCCGCCGGTAGCGTAGTGGTTATCGAACCAGACCGGTATTCTGGAGGTCGGGGGTTCGGATCCCACCTGGCGGGCATTTTTTCTCCACTTTCTTTCTTTTTCTAAATTCTTTGTCTGTTTCTATGACCTACGAGATCCTCCCCTTTGCTCTCCGAGGTTTTCTTCACTGCCAGCGCTTATTTCTGTCTTATTTTCAACGAGCCCCTCATTTCCTATTCTGATTCGCTACATGCATAGCGAGAGCCTCGGTTCTGGCAGTCTTGGTGCCATAGGGAGCTTAAGAGGGTTCCACGCTGGTCGACCACTCTCGACGTGTCGTAGACACTCAGGTCACGGCCCGGGGGTTAAAAAGGAGGTCCCCTTCACCCCAAGAAATCGGAGTGGCGCTGGCTACCACCCCGAAGCACAGGAAAAAATTACATTGACATAAATACCCCAGAAAGTGGAGGGGGAAAATAGCTCCGCCGGTAGTGGTTATCGCACCAGACCGGTATTCTGGAGGTCGTGGGTTCGGATCCCACCTGGAGGGCATTTTTTCACCACTTTCTTTCTTCTTTCTAAATTCTTTGTCTGTTTCTATGACCTACCAGATCCTCCCCTTTGCTTTCCGAGGTTTTCTTGACTGCCAACCCTTATTTCTGTCTTATTTTCAACGAGCCCCTCATTTCCTATTCTGATTCGCTACATGCATAGCGAGGGCCTCGGTTCTGGCTGTCTTGGTGCCATAGAGAGCTTAAGAGGGTTCAACGCTGGTCGACCACTCTCGACATGTCGTAGACACTCAGGTCACGGCCCGGGGGTTACAAAGAAGGTCCCCTTCACCCCGAGAAGTCGGAGTGGCGCTGGCTACCACCCCGCAGCACAGGAAAAAAAATTACATTGACCATAAATACCCCAGAAAGTGGAGGGGAAAATAGCCCCGCCGGTAGCGTAGTGGTTATCGAACCAGACCGGTATTCTGGAGGTCGGGGGTTCGGATCCCACCTGGCGGGCATTTTTTCTCCACTTTCTTTCTTTTTTCTAAATTCTTTGTCTGTTTCTATGACCTACGAGATCCTCCCCTTTGCTCTCCGAGGTTTTCTTCACTGCCAGCGCTTATTTCTGTCTTATTTTCAACGAGCCCCTCATTTCCTATTCTGATTCGCTACATGCATAGCGAGAGCCTCGGTTCTGGCAGTCTTGGTGCCATAGGGAGCTTAAGAGGGTTCCACGCTGGTCGACCACTCTCGACGTGTCGTAGACACTCAGGTCACGGCCCGGGGGTTAAAAAGGAGGTCCCCTTCACCCCAAGAAATCGGAGTGGCGCTGGCTACCACCCCGAAGCACAGGAAAAAATTACATTGACATAAATACCCCAGAAAGTGGAGGGGGAAAATAGCTCCGCCGGTAGTGGTTATCGCACCAGACCGGTATTCTGGAGGTCGTGGGTTCGGATCCCACCTGGAGGGCATTTTTTCACCACTTTCTTTCTTCTTTCTAAATTCTTTGTCTGTTTCTATGACCTACGAGATCCTCCCCTTTGCTCTCCGAGGTTTTCTTCACTGCCAACGCTTATTTCTGTCTTATTTACAACGAGCCCCTCATTTCCTATTCTGATTCGCTACATGCATAGCGAGAGCCTCGCTTCTGGCAGTCTTGGTGTCATAGGAAGCTTAAGAGGGTTCAACGCTGGTCGACCACTCTCGACGTGTCGTAGACACTCAGGTCACGGCCCGGGGGTTAAAAAGGAGGTCCCCTTCACCCCGAGAAATCGGAGTGGCGCTGGCTACCACCCCGAAGCACTACAACGTTGTCATAAAGCGCAGCACACGCACGACACAAGTTCTAGTCTTCCGCTCAGCTTCGCGGCATCCGAACGAGTTTCTCAACTTTCGCTCATGGCACTCAAAAAGACTTTTTTGAGTAGCTCATCCTGTTGTTCTTGGTGTTTCCGTTTCTGCACCATAATTTCCGAAAAATCACACATGAGAAACTTGACTCCACGTGAGACGCGCACGATGGCTTTGGATTGCAGCAGCGGCGGCGGCGGGTGGCAGTTATCGCGCATGCGCACCGCCAGTCGACCCGGGGAAAGCTGGAGAGAGAAAAAGTGACAGGACGAGAAATGAAGGCCTTTATTGAAAGGAGGACGGCGCCGAGTTTGGGGATTGGTCAGCGGAAAAAAAACAAACGAGTAACTTTTATAGTTCTTAGAAGTGTTTTTGCAGGGCCGCCACGTGAAATCCGGCTGGTTGGGTTAGGCGAGGTTAGTTTCGATTACGTTGAGCTTAGATTCAGGATAGTTTCTTTTAGGTTAGGTTAGCTTGATTGAAAATAGTCGCTGAAAGGCGGAAACCGCATACTTGTACGCTTGTAGAAGTCAAGCAGCCGGAAAGTGCGGTTTAGCGTCGCATTTGTGCTACAGCGCGCGAAAAAATAAGAAGTTTTTCTGAAGGGGGATTTGAACTCACGCCTGGAAGACCGGACTTCAATCTCAACGCAGTGTCTTGGACCTATTGGTCATCCTTATAGGACGTCTGATTGCTCTGGATTGGACATATGTTTACGGCAGCAAATGTAACTTATGATCGTTACAAAAGGGGGTTTGGACTTTTAACGGCAGCTAATGTAACTTATGATCGTTACAAAAGGGGGTTTGGACTTGGACAACAACAACAATAGAAACGAACGCAGAAATCACGCACAACTATTGATTAGGTAAAAAAACGGTTTGAAAATGAACTCAAAGCAACGAATGGCAATCGTCAGGTGGGTGGATATCTCACCGGTAGTCTTACGCCAGCCAGCGCAGATAAGGCGCGCGAAAGTCGCAACTTGAGAAGCGATATCTGTCCGACGTTCCCGCATGCGTAAGGAGGCTTCAAAGAACCGAATAACAGACAAATAAAATGTATGTAGGGGCAAGATTTCAGACGGAATGATGTCCCCTTCCTTCTATGGATTCATTTGGCTGTAAAAACGCCTGCATGAATTCCTTTCCCTTCATTTACCTCTTTCTTGCGGGAGCAAACTTAACATTACGGGAAAATAGGCTAATCAGGCCGCATTTCTCCGATATAATTGTGTGAATTTTTCGCCAGGCTGCATGTGGAAGGTATTGTTGTAATGTACCGCTTGTTATTAATTTAGTTGGGTGATCGTAATGCAGATCGTGGTCATGACATATAGAGGTTAAAAGAGGAACTATTGAACTTGGCCCTCCAGCTAACACGCATTATTTGCCCGCAAATTCAATCAGTTTATTCCTCTGTCCTGTGCTCGGTCTTTTCACGATTCGTCCGGTGTTCCTTGGTAACTGTGTCTTCGAAGGGATAATGTACCGCGAAATAATGGTGACAGTTGGGCTAGTTTGTCGATCGTAACCCCCGTGTACTGTAATTCCTTGTTCTGGGTTTCAAGGCTAAATTATTTGCTTGAGTAGGACAGTTTACCTGTTGTCCGTCAGCCCCTTTCCGTTTTCTCGCTTCTCCTGAATTACAACATCTTCTACGTGAGCTTGTTCTATATTCCACTCTGCTGTTTCCTCATGTGTACGTGTTACCCCGAGCATCTTTGGAACCAAGAACATTCTGGAAAACTGAACGGCTCCCCTACATTCCGATTTTCGCGAAATGAACGCCGTTCTTCCTTCGTACTTCATGGCCCGTTGGGCAGATCTAAGGTTGCTTTGATGTTCCTTCGTGAGACCCCAAGTTTCTGGCCCGTACGTTAGCAGCTGATGAATATCGGGCGTAAAAGGCACACGTGTATTCTCTCATTAACAAGTGAAGCTCTTAAAAGCTCCACGGGAACCTGAGCACTTGTTATGAATTGGTAATACGAAAGCGTAACTGTACAACTCAAGACCGCCGGAGCACAGAGCACACTCGCATGCAGGCGTGACTGCTGCGCCGTTGGGCGAAATAAATTAAGGCGAAGCAGCGACCGGAGCACGAAGGTGAGCTCGGCTAGGGCTGTACTCGAGCCTGTTTAACCCCAGGTGTGTTTCAAGGGGAATGGCAGACTAACGAGGCGGGCTCCGTCGCCGAAGTACACTCCCGCTTTTCCAAGTTCCTCTAAGAACGCCAAGGCGTTGCCTCAACGGAGGCACGCGCACTCCTTTAAATACAATAGGCTTTCTCTGGCTACCTAACCGCGAAAAGTTTGGCCTGTCAGTCTGTCTCTCGATTCAGCCACCAGGCCAAAAGTTGAGAGAAGACGCAGATTTAAGCAAAACGTTTCGAACTGCCATATCTGGTACCATAGTTCGCATTTGTCAGAGTTGTGCAGCCAAAGGGAAACATCAGGCATTTTTGAAGCAAGCACAAATTCACGAAAATGCCTAAAAAAACCTTTCTGCGATAAAAGTGCAAAAAGAACGTTTTTGCTCGTGCCGCAAGCTCGAGCACGTGGGTTCGGATCCCGTGCCTTCGGATCCCACCAGGCGGCATTTTTTTCCAACTTTCTTCCTTTATTTAAAAAACAAAATCTGTTTCAAGAGGAATGAAATTACCTACCACATTTTGCGCTTTGGTTTCCAAGGCTTTCTTCACTGCCTACCCTTATTTCTGTCTTCATTCAACCAGTCCCAGATTTCCCATTGCTTTTCTAAATGCATAGCAACGGGAGCTGATATCGAACATTTTCTTATGGGCTGCCGGAAGCATGCGACAGAGAGGTTAGCTTTGTTTACGGAACTTCAAAAGGAAGCCGCTACGCATGACTCTTTGGATGATATAATTGTTTCTATAGGACATTAGATAGCCAGGAGGGACCTTTTGCGCCTGATCCTCGGGTTGTTAAGTGATACACGCCTCAGTGACTCCTGGTGATTTCCCGCGCATAACGGCAAGAAGGTGTTGATCGTGGACGTGATTGCAGGCATATCACGCAAGGCTAGATCCACCCGTTAGTAAGCATCGTCACCACCACCACCACCATCTCTGTTCTGGCAGTCTTGGTGCCATAGGTAGCTTAAGAGGGTTCAACGCTGGTCGAGCACTCCCGACATGTCGTAGACGCTCTAGCCACGGCTCGGGGGTTAAAACAAAGGTTCCCGTAACACCCAGTAGTCGGAGTGGCGCTGGCTACCACCCCCAAGCAGAGGAAATAGTTCCTTGACGTAAATACCTAAGAAAATCGAGGGGAGAACAGCCCAGCAGGTAACGTTGTGGTAATCGCACCAGACGCGCATTCTTCCGGTCGTGCGTTCGGATTCCACCCGGCGGAAAATTTTTTCCACTTTCTGTCTTTCTTTCAAAAATCTACCTGTTTCAAGAAGAATAAAATGACCTACCACATTTTCCTCTTTGCTGTCCATGGCTTTCTTGACTGCCTACCCTTATTTTTGTATATATATATATATATATATATATATATATATAAAATATATATATATATATTATATATATATATATATATATATATATTATATATATATATATATATATATATATATATATAGTGAGGGCATTGCGGTGGAAAAATGATGACCTCAATCACGACGGCCGTCAACGGGCGAGGGAGAGAGGGAAAGAGAGCGGACTTTGAGTATTATACACGGCCAAGTTTTGCCTTTTCTCACTCGTGGCACCCCTGGAGTGAAGACAATGAGGCGCAATTCATTCGGTCGCGCTGTGTTGTTCGCTCCTAGAAGACTACGGTGGTCGCGATTGCGGAAAGCGCCATACATAGGTTTGCTCGCAGCCGGAATAGAAAGCCTCGTGTTTGTATAACCCGCTTCCCGTTGTTGTGAAGAAATATGGCTCGCGGGTAAGAAATCCATGACGTGTTTACGGCGTACGGAGAAAAGGGACGCTATTTGTGGTTGGGATTATGTGCCCGCTGTGGTGTTGCGATTTAGGAAAAAAAAAACAAAAAAAAAACGCGTGGCCCGGAGCTCTTGCGTTCTGAGCGTCATTTGGGAGTGCGAGAAAGAGCGATAAAATTGCGAAGTTCAAACTTTACGCGTTTAACGCTCCAAAGCTACATCTGAGCTGTGAGCCGCTCCGTAGTGAAGGGCTCCAGATTAATTCTGACCATGCGAGTATAAATAAAGGTACTTTGCTTCACTTTCGATAAAGAGTTTCATTCCATCCTTCGCCTCAGTAAGCTCTGCGAAAGCTATACCAGAGGCTGTATTTATTGCCAGCCAGAGCTTCACTGCGTGATATGATATTCGCACTAGATACGCCTCCCTCTTCGTATTTACTTTTGTGGTTTTCATTTTATAGTTGCTATCGAATGCGTTCATTGCTGCAACTGTAGGAAAGTCGGCCAACAATCGCTTCACCGGTGTAAAGTGGTAACTCCAGCGGTCAAAGCACTCCAAGACAGGGAAAGAAAGAAAAATTTTTCGAGCTATTTTTAAGTTATCAGATGGGCCTAGAGCAGTAACGTTTGGCTGAGGTGTTTCACGGCTCCATCACCTAAGTCATGGTTGCGGTCGTTAGCTGCGTTCGGCAAGCATTTAAGATCCCGAAAAAAGTCTAAAGAAGTGTTGAAGGGTCCTTTTAAAATGCGCGGAAATCTCGACACACGGGCGCTTTCGCTTTTCGCCCCCATCTGAAAAGCGGCTACCGCGTCCGAGATCGAATCCCCGGTCTTCGGCTCAGCAGCTTAACGCCTTAGCCACAGAGTCACCGCGGCGAGTCGCGTGCTAAAATTGACGGAATAAGCGCACGCTTAGAGAAAACACGTGCGCGAAAAGGATTTTTTTTCAGAGCCCCCAAGGTTAACGATATTTTTAAAGCGAAGCTGTAGATGGCGAGAATTCCGTGTATTGTTCTCATCCGTTAACAAGGTCAACGTCGGTATGTTCCCCTATAAGAACGAGTTTGGAACATTTACAAACTAAAAGATCTGCATCATTACGTGATTACGACGTAGTTGCGTATTGTTGAAACTCAATGCAAGCGAATTGCTATGTTTGTGAGTAAACCATGGTCCTTACACGCGTTTTAGGCCTTCTTTGTATAATACACATGGAATATATTAATGACAAGTGCTTTTGGGCAATTCTGCTATTATTATTGTGCTATTACGTTGAAATTTGTTTAAAGTTGTTAACACCGATTTTATGGCGTGCACTGTGAATCGGGTGGCTGGGCCTCTGTCATGCAACATCCGCCTTTCGTTTTAGCCTCCCCTTGGTTTCATTGAGAAATAAAAATCGCATCAAATCAAATCAAAGCAAAACACACTCGTCCTATCTTTGAGGGAGAGGGCGCCAGTAGACAGACTTGGCTCCCTCGATTCTTCGTGACTACAGGGATCTTCCGAGGTCCACATCCCGTTTTAGACGGCCTATTGTTATTGTTCGTTATACAATAACAATAGGCCGTCTAAAACGGGATGTGGACCTCGGCCTATTGTTATTGTTCGTTATACAATAACAATAGGCCGTCTAAAACGGGATGTGGACTTCGGAAGATCCCTGTAGTCACGAAGAATCGAGGGAGCCAAGTCTGTCTACTGGCGCCCTCTCCCTCAAAGATAGGACGAGTGTGTTTTGCTTTGATTTGATTTGATGCGATTTTTATTTCTCAATGAAACCAAGGGGAGGCTAAAACGAAAGGCGGATGTTGCATGACAGAGGCCCAGCCACCCGATTCACAGTGCACGCCATAAAATCGGTGTTAACAACTTTAAACAAATTTCAACGTAATAGCACAATAATAATAGCAGAATTGCTCAAAAGCACTTGTCATTAATATATTCCATTGTCATTAATATATAACATACGTGTATTTAGTGAATGTATCGCCCACCATATATTGCGCGAAATATCGAGAATGCAAGTACTGTAGGGCGCTCTCACCTATCTTGTCACATCCGCTTATGGAACTTAGAAGTCTCCAATTTTCTCGGATAAAATTTTCAATTAACTCAGACGGACGGCCAGACAGCAGAGGCGTCTGTACCTCTTCAATAAACTCGCAACTGTACTTGGCCGAGCTGAAGAAACTTTTGACACGCCGATGAAAAAAGGCCAACGTGTCCAAAGAAAAGTACCATGTTTATCGGAGGTACGTGCGCTGCGCTGCGCTTAAGCTGCTCCAAGCGCCCCGGGAGACACACAGGAGAGGAAAGGGGGCAGTGGTGCCGAGGGAAAAAAAACAAAACAAGAGAGGGAGAGAGGGACGCGTTACGGAAACGAATCGCGGAGTCGTCACGCCCCGTGCTCCCGAAGAACGCGGGCAAGCAAGCAGCAAGGAATAATCCCCGCGCAGTACCTCCTCCGCGCTCGTTTACCGAAACAAAAGCTGGGAGGGTGAGACATCGTGATATGAGCGGAGTGAGTGTGAAAGAGACAGGAGATCAGGACGGCGCCAAGAGAGAAAGAGAAATAAAGACAAGTGAGAAAGAAGAGCGAGATTGTTTTGAAACGGGAGCAAGCACCTACGACGCTGCAAATTGTCCTTCCGCTCGTATAGCTGCGGAAGTCTCGAGCATTGTTACGCCAGTGAGAGAAAAATGGGTCCACTTTTTCGTCGCGAGCAAAAGGCAGGTCGACGAAGGTTTACACGAGGAGGACAGCCGTCCCGTCTCTTCCAGAATCAAGACGATTCGGCCGAGCGGGTACGCTGTCAAAACAGACGAGAGAAACACTGCGGCAAAAAAAGGAAGACACCCGAGTAACAAGCGAAACGCGTGGCGGCACACGGCCCGGGCCACTGACCGGGAGGATATCCGGTGCTGGCGCTAGGTAGCGCTACGGCACACTCCGAATAGTTAGAGTGCGGTGCTGAACAATGCAGCGTCGCTACCCCTGGCGGACGACACTTAAACTAGACGAGAGAGGATGAATGCACGAGTTGGGCTACGGCGGCTAAGCTGCGACGACCCGTCACGCTTGGCCGATAGCGGTCTGCTAGCTCTAGAGCTGTACCAGGCCGAGCGGAGCGAAAGAAGGCGGGGTCCGCTCGCTCGTTCGCGCCAGCGTCTCTCATTCCATTGCGCTGCCTCGCCCTTTCGCGCCCGTGTTGCTACGACGGCGGAGACCTACGGCGTGAATCCATATGCCTTGTCCGCCGCTGAGGAAGCGTTTGTGCGTCCTTAAATTTGCGAGTGCCGTGCGCGAAGTTTGACGCTCCGAGTAGTGTCGACCAGCTCCATCCGGCGGTCCATGTCACACGGATGTGTTTTTGGTCGTACAGTAGCCGACTGCTTCCAGGATATATTCCAGCAACGCCGGGTATTGTCGATTCTAGAAGAACACCGGGAAGCTTGATCTGCCCTGTTTCAGGTATGCTGCGTTTCTGGACACGTCGGAGATAACAGGCCGGAGAGTCGAGGAGGTAAGCAAGGTGAGTTAGTTTCGTCCATGTGACTACGCTACTCACAACGATCAAGTCGTAATGTGCGGTGCTGATGCAGGAAAGAAGATCTCAAAGACGCTGTCTGAAAAACATTGCGAGAGGTGTTCATGGTTACCTGGTGGAGTAGATGTGGATTTCGAAAGAAAGGAAAAGTTAACACTAGGAGATCTACTTTAAATGGCATTCATTGGAAAATATTAGGTTTGAAAGGGGTGGAGAAGACGCAGGGTTGCAAGACGTCACTGCTTGTAAAAGAACTCAAGACGCTTGCTCTAAAGAAAAACTGTGTCGCTTTAATTGTTACCACCCCAAGTACGTTTCCGCACGAGAGCGGGGCAGTCAGGTAGAGACAACTACACCTTACAAAAGTTTTTCGAAAAGCCACATTAGAGTAAACATTTTGTGAACTAAATAGGCATTCCTTGTGTGTAGCTATGCTGTCACTGCTGTGCCATTATTTCAAAAGTTGACCGATTATGAAATCGAGGTTCAGGCATGACCACGCAGAAATATCTTTGTAAAGGGATGCCGCGTTTTTTCACACAATGCTGTAGATTACATTTTCATGAGCCCTACGTGTCACTCCAGAACAACTTTACACTACCGGTCGTTCTGGTGGCTCTCCGCCTAAATGGCCATGTTCCGCTCATACTTTACTGCTGTTGCCATGCTTGGAGTAACATCAAGGTTATCCGCACAGCTTGTCGCCTCTACACGATGGCTCAGCGCGAAGATACCGAAGGACATAGGTGATTATGCACGCAGCAATGCCAAGCACTAAAAAAGTGACAAACACAAAACAACCTTAGAGGGACTCTCTAAGTCTTGTGAGAGCTTGAGAATGATGCAGACGTAACTATTTGCTAAGGCGAAGAGATTTAAAATCTTTCATTGAGGATTTAGAAATTACTTCCACCATGAAACAGTAGCAAGTTAAACGCGAAGTTGACACGGCCACTGTGTAGTCTGAAGCATACACGCGACTGCCTTTCTTACTGTACTTTGCTCTTAGTCGCTTCTTTACTTTACTTTACTTAAACTTTCCTTTGCGGGTTCTTTATTGCCTTTAGAAGATAAGTCAAGACGCTTAACAGAAATGCTTTGTATGATAGGCTAACTAGGCGTCTACTTTTATCTTAAACAGCCCTTGCCCTCCAAATCGGACATCTTCAATTGGCCACAATGGATCCTAATTTCCCCAAATAAACATGACAATTCGCCAGTGACGCCCGAAATTGATGTTTTGAAGGTGCTGCAATAATGACTCAGAACACATACGTCGTTGCGCGATCACTGTGAAACGAAAAAGACATTGAAATGCTACTGAATGTAGGAAGTGTTCTGAGAAGGCGCTCAGGATATAGTGTGGAGAGCGAATTGCAAAAGCGTTCCGAAACAGACCCTATTGCGACTTTGTGGATCTAGCCAACGGCCGCGCTCAAAATTACCCGTTCTGGAAGAAAAGAGGTTGCTAATTCATGTTTTTGCATGAGAAAGACTGAAAAAACGAAAGCGAGATTTCTAACACGCTTGACAGAATTTTCGCTGGAGATATATTGCGCTGAAAATATGTAATCGACCCACTAAAAAGAGGATGAAGCGAGGATGAAGCTCGCATCGAGCTCAGCAGACGCATAGACAAAGACAACGAAGACGACCAGGCGCGGCTACAAGATGAACGCTATATTGACGGTTCTGTGTATAGTGTAAATACATCTGCTTTCTATCGACGATGGCCTCCTCCTGTGCCTCCCTGGACGTTATTTCACATGGTGCCGAAACCCCGGGACGTCAAGGGACACGACGAGGTGAGCCATTGAGCGGAATTTATTATTCGACCGCATTGCTCACCCCGAAGCGAAGAGGAGGCGTCGAGGCAGATGAACCGGCTGAAACTTGTTCAGAAAAGCCTTGTCGAATTCAATCAGACGCTGATCGCTGAAATAACGCCCACTCTAGGAAAAACCAAAGACGTCGAGGCCGCAGTTTTGTTAGCCAGGCTTCAGCATAGCGCCGACCGACTACATAGAATCAATGAGATGCTGGAAGCTCTGGCTCGCGGAGCCAAGCTTGACGGCCAAAACGAAGACGCTCTGAAGTCGTTTGGAAAAATCGCACAGAATTATCGCCTTACTAGAAATAAGACTTCAGGAGCGAAAGGAGAACGCAACACCCAAGAAAGTTGTGGTAGAACAGCAAGATCGACCCGAAAGTGGATCGATTAGTACCACGACAGTAATGAACCAAAGGAAGAGACCGGAACCTACCGCGAACACGCTACTACAACGTCATCGATGGGTACTACAGTAATAGACCATCGGACCCAAGAATTTTCACCCATGGCTATATCGACTGCTCGAACAAAGCATACACCTCTATGAGCAGCCACTCAAATGAGAAGGCTCTTGTGAGACCACTGTGAACATCTCGCTTGGATCTGAAGACGCCATGATGCCGGAAGCGCCAGAGCAGGAACGGAATGGAGGCCATTTTATGTTCCCGAAATCTATGACAACCACATCAGCACCAGAAGATAACATCTGGGAAGACGCACCGACTTCGCAAGGTGTTACCAGCGAAGCCTCCGCCCTTGAGGTCTGTGAGAGCACCCTTACGGCCTCAAGGCATCGCACAGATATTATGCGGAAGGACCTTCATGAGGGGATGTATGTGGCGCTACATGAAGATGGGCTAAGCGAAAGAGTTGAGCTGATTTCAATGAACGACAACCGAGATTCGCCACTACGAGGCAAGCCTGATCGTGTGACCGAGATGTGTGGCTGCGTTGGAGGTGCGAACGGCACAAGACGTAAACACAGCCTACTCACCGATTCACGGAGAAAATTTTCCGATATATCAAAGGAAACTACTCTCACGACCCAAGATGCGCGTTCAGCTACGGCAGAGGCCGGAAAAGTGCATAAGATTCACCTCTACGAAGGAACGGCAGCAAAAAACAAACTCGTTATTATAGCTGCCCATAAACGCACGGGCCATTCAACGGGGACTGCAGAACTTCACATTGGCCTAAAACCTACTGCAAAACACGGAACATTGTCAGGAAAGGGATCAAAGAAGAATTCTGATCAGATCATGATGAAGTCGACGATTAACCAGGCCAATGAACCGGTTCAGAGATCAAGAAAACACGCAAGAGGTGGTTCCATGGAAGTTTTTGCTGCACACAACGTGAATACCGATGTTTCGAACCTCGATGTTAGGTGCAAACACTCTACCTCGATGAAACCATCTCCGAAGACTATGCGCACACAGAACTACGCAGAAAAATATGCCTGGGGGTCATTGCCTGGCCGCATGATCATGAAGAAACATAGGCCGAAAGTAAGGAGAAAGGCGAAGTCGAGGAGAAAGAGAAGACCGAAGATAAGAAAGAAAAGGATAGAACTCGGACACCTGATGGAGACGAATGGCAAACTGATTGGACACCATCACCGCTCGTATGAACTCTTGTGGGGCGGGAAGATGTAGAAACTTTCGATGAGGACGAAGATGAAGCTCGCATCGAGCTCAGCAGACGCATAGACAAAGACAACAAAGACGACCAGGCGCGGCTACAAGATGAACGCTAATATTGACGGTTCTGTGTATAGTGTAAATACATCTGCTTTCTATCGACGACGGCTTCCTCTCTTACCTCCCTGGACGTTATTTCACAGGTATATTTCGATGTGCTTCTGAAATGAATTCTGGTACCAGGAGCGTTCGCCTAACCCATTTCTAAAGTAGGGGCTTATTTAAAAGTCTTGAAAATCGCACAGGGACATTTTTTAAAAAGGAAATGACGTAGCAAATTCAAAGAAAGGAACACTGGGAGACATGGAAGACACAGCTTTAGAAAATGAACTGTGGTCGGTAATAAGCGCGACGAAAGGTGCCTCCTTGCACCTCGTAATGGCTGAAAGAGGAGAAGATGCGCTCGCATTGGTTCTGGAGATTAAAGGTATTCCATGAAAATGTCATTGTTGAACGTGATACAAGGCGTCCATAAATAAAAATTAGGTGCACTGTGGAACGGTGGAACAGCTTAAAACATATTGAAGTAGCTTTGCAGTTGCTTAGGACTTTCAGCGGTAGGCTATTCCTGAGATTAACTCTTATTTTGAGTGTAATATTTTGGGACGAAATGTATTGACTGGCGTTATGGGGACAATAAAAATTGGAATAAATTTGTCTGGTGCATACTAAACTTAGTGGAAATATGTGGTATTCGGGGAGTTTAGGTTTTTGGTTGAGCAAATATATAATTTTTCGCGAGGAAACCGTTGTGTTTTGCAAGCTTCCGGTGTATTGAGCTGCAAGTTGATATTCAATGCTAATCAAGAATGTTACGCTAAAGTACTGATATTTTGAACTGGTTCTTTATTTATTGATTTATTTGGTAATACTGTTGACCCTCTAGTGGGGGTCGTTACAGGGAGGGAACAAACACTGCAATAACGCACAGTCATGACCAAAACACTACAAAATACTTCAAGGGAACAAAACGTGGAACCAAAATACTCTAATAGCACACAGTCATGAACAGATTTGGAATGACGCACTATTTCTAAAAAAAGATATCTGTAGGTAATTCAAATTGTTGTAAACCCGAGCACTCCACAACATCGTTTGGTAGTTTATTCCATATTTTAATGACATCTGGAAAAAAGAATACTGATACACGTCAGTGCGCGTATTAAGAGTTCGAATCGTTCTGCTGTGATTTTTGCGGGAACCATGTTTGAGAGGCGCTTTCAGATAGTGTTCCTTATCTAGTTTTAATGCTCCATACAATATCAGGAAAGACATTTCAGCCGTTGCTTTGTTGTTCTGCTTTCCAGAATTTCCAACCCGCATTGCTGAAGCATATCTGTAACTGAGTCTGTTCGGCGATACCTAGAACATAGGAAACGTGCTGCGATTCGCTGTATTTTTTCTACCTGCTTTTTTAAACCCTTTTGGTTTGGGCTCCATACAAAAGTTACATTCTAAAACAGGCCGTATGAAAGTCTTGTAGGCAACTAATTAATTTCTTTAGTCGCGTTGGTAGCTTCGGCCTAAGAAAGCAGAGCTGTTGATATGATTTGGAGTAGGTATCATGCACATGAATGCGCCAATGCGCCAATCGAGATTATGCGCCACTGTCACCCTTAAGTACCTGAAGCTCTGTACCTCGGTCAAGGCATATTCCCCTATATTATTTTCAAATCTTAGAACATCCCGTTTCCTTGTTACAATCGTATATGCTTTTACTATAACCGCAGGAGAAATAGTAAGAAGTGAATGCCCGCTTCAAAATTGTCAGAGGTTCAGATTGTTAGAAAAACACCATTGGATCCAGAAGAGATACCCGAGAGACCCCGAATCTTCCAGAGGTTGTGCATGTAGTACAATTAGGCGTTGGGTGTTCTTCATAAGGAAGGCCTCAATTCACCTTTAAAGGGACCACGAAAACAATATATTGGTTCAATTTAAATGCACTAGGCTTTGGTAACTAAGCCAACTCTTTTTCATTCAAGAAAAACATTGTTGTAACAAAAAAAGTTAGGAACATTGGAAACTTAAGAAAAAACAATGAAAGCAAAAAAAAAACAATTTCCGCTGCACGCAAGCAATAGCGGTGCCATTGAATATAGGGTATCTGATTTAGCTTGAGTTGCGCCGAGAAATCTGCTGATTAGAACCGACTAGAGTATTGACTAGCAAGAAGTGCATGGTCCTTGTGCATAGATTGCATTACGATAGCATTCAAGGCATGAAAAAGAGTTATATATTCCCGATTGTCGTGAGGACCGCCTGAAGCAAGCTTTATCATAGATGTCGGCGTCCAAGTAGGACGTCACTAAATAGATTTTTTTGAAGTGTACACTATTTGAAGACTTTCCGGTAGCCGGAGGCAGCGTTTCTTTAATCGTTCCCCATCACGACGTGTGTGTGTATATTCATTTAGGACGGGGAATCGGAATGCGCCTAATTATGTTAGTTTCCTATAGACTAGGGTAAAAATACAAACGTGAACCAATTTTCAAGCATGCCGTAAAATTGCCCCAATATGCACACATGCGGAACGGTCGCTTGTATTGCTTAAGGAATTTTTTGCACTAAACTCTCCTCGTTTCCGCGCCATTCCCGCGGCGGTTTGACTGTATTAGCATGGCAGCGCAGGGATCCATACTGCCGCGAGCCGACGTCTCTGTGAGCGGCCTCACGCGAGTATTCTCTTATAGTTTTTGCAAAGCCGTCGCGGCGATGACATGCTCTTTTTTTGGCACTGAAACTAAAAAAATAGGAAAAAGAGCCATCGAACAATAAAGTGTCCCGTTGAAATATGCGTTCTACGTCCAAAGCATCCAGCACCCAGTAGCGTACGCAAGGGGGAGGAGAGGGGGGGGGGGGGGGGGGGTTGCAAAGCGGCCGTGGCATCGGCGAAAATTTCGGGCTGTAGGCAATACGCAAGGTCAGGGCACGGTCTTCGCCCATCATTGAATTACCGCTATTAAAGTGAGAGCTTTCTCACTTGGAACGGCGGCGTCCTGCCAAAAGACTAATAAATTTTCCCGTAGATGAGCTGGCCAACTAAAAATCTCCGATCAGATCTTTGGTGCACAGACAGCGCGTGCGCTAAAACGAGGTTCCATTTTGTCAAAACGGTTACTTGGAAATTGCGAAGATAGGACAATACATACACCGATAGTGAAGAACGGGTACAATAGTATACCTTTATATCATAAACCATGCATCGGTATAGTACATTTAGATCGTTCATAGATGCGCTTATAACTTGGTGCGCGAAAAATTGTCGCATGGGTCGTTCTTCGTTTGCAATTTGGATCTTTCAAGGTTTGATAATCGATTGGACGCACCTTTAACGAAGGTTGGATGCACTTTTAGCTTTCGTGCTTCTCGCCACTTTCTACAGAAAGGGGTGGTAAACTTTACTATTGTTTCGCACGTGCAACGGGTGCACCAATGAAGCCTAACGGCTATGGCGTGCGCCCTCCACCCCCCTCAAACGATGGTTCATTTCACAATGCCACATTTCCCAATGCCACCTGACCAAAAAAAATGAGATCATTGGAAGGTTAAGTAGCTCGCAGCGTGCGTATTTGGAGGGTAGTAGGAAGGCTTGACGTTTCATTGCACCTCGAATGCTCTTTTCTGTAAAGTCGAATGTATATTTTTTTATTTACTACTTTTTACTGCTTTCCCTCATTGCTATTTTTTCACGTTTCTTTTTAGTGTACGCAACCTCTGCTGAGTTGAAATCTTACGTACGCCTATAGTACCTACTAAGAAAGCTAATAATATCTGCGCTGTATACAGTGTAACTCAGTTGCGTTCGTTTTTTTTTTTGTAACATGGCGTTCATCGCACTATTCCGCTCTTCCTGACCTAATATAACGGACAAAAACAATATTGAAAAATCGCAAAACTGTATATGGATTCGCCTAAAAGAACATATTCAATGAAGCAACAAAATACTTGATAAACACTTTGAAAAACTGGCAGGCCCGAAACGTGAACTCGTGCTCTCCTTCGGATCAAGAAGTTTAGGAATGATTCTACATATAGAGCCTCTTACGTTACCGCGGGTTTGTGGAGGCTTGTGGCCTCTCATTGGCATGCGCTCTACAGCCACACTCTTAATGATTGTCTCGACTGCTGTTACTAAAGCTGAAAAGGTGGTGCCTAGTTTTAACTCGATTTCACAGTCAATGAGATTGCCCTCCCACGTCCCATGGCAAATTTGCCTTGTAGCGTCCAGACTTCTGTACTGCCACTGACAGTGGATCTATAACAGTCGGAACGGACACAATATGACAGTGGTGTTAAACTGCAGAAAGGAGAGAATTACATAGTGTATGGTTTGCGAGTTATTGGTGCACTGTTTTGAAATTCATTAAAATATTTTTTGAAGAAAACAATTTTCTTGGGGTGCTGAAACACGGAAAACTTAGTGGGTCTGCCTGTCGCTTGAGCAGCCCACCGGATGAACGTTCACAGCAGGCATGATCGACAAGTATACGGTGGCAAGAACTTCCGAAATACAAAAACTCGTGGCCTCCCCCTTACATGCCCCGACAGTCGCATAAAAAAAAAAACTAGTAATATTTGAGGCACAACAAAAGTGCATAACTGGCGGAAGTGTAATATATTATTTAAAAATGGTGGTGGGAGTGGTTTATGCGGTAGCAAATACGATGAAGTCGTTAGAACGATGCAGAATAGAGGCGAGATACAAAAAAGCAAGAAAAAAGACGTATCTCCGAGAAGCTTCAGAAACAATGAAAACCAGAAATACTAACAGATGACGGATGAGCAGCAGGAACGTGGGAACATTTAATCTAATTCAGCAAACTTCTATTTGTATTCATTGTAGGAGGAAAATGAGGAGAGGGGAACAGCGTGGGGAGTCAAAAGAGAAACGGAGGTGACGGGGACAGGAGAATAGAATCTTTTGACGTTATTTGCAGCGAAGCAAGTAGATTAGATTAGTAGATTAGATTTAAATTAGATTTCAAAGCAAAAAAAAAGAAAAAGTGCATGAGATGACCGTGAAAGCAAACAGAACTCATGTTTCTATGCCTCCAGCATCGGTTGGAAAGCTGACCAATGCGTCATCCACACGCACATAAGCCCACGCACATGATGCAAATATGAGACAAAACTTTGGACACAGTAGCTGCCTCAGTCCGGACTGAGGTCGCTAAGTTTCACCGTTCTCTCTCAGTATATATATATACATAAAATTTCTTCATGGACCGTACTATTCGCAGTTTATAGTGATGCTGAGCAAGAAACAATTAAACGAAAGTATTCCAAGTACAAATCACTATTACAGAAAATATTTTCTTTTTTAACAAGACAGCTTTGTCAGGAGCGCGCGTTCAGGATCGAGGACCCTACATGAAAGGTGCCACTTTGTATAATAAACACCCAGATTTCAAATATAATGACTGAACTGCAGCAAATGACATGTTGATGGCAGTTTTTCCCGCGGATGGCACAAAAAAAATGGAGAAACCAAGAAGCACGCGTAGTATACAGGTGACCAAGCTGTATGACCAACCTCTGCAACATGCCTTGAGTCGCACATGGTCGCATTCATACATGACACCGAAAAAACTCGTCCGTAGGTTGAAGTTAAGACTAGTAATAGTATCTGGATATCTTTGCACCTGACTGAAAGATAATGACGCGGAAAGCAAATGATGGTAGTAAACAAAGTTTCCTTACGCCCAGTGATTTGTGTCGGCCTAATGGTGTCACAGGATGACTACCATGCAACAAATCATAAGTCGTATTTCAAGTGTGGGGACGCTACCAAAGAATCTTTCGTACAATGCCGAAATTGTCAGAAAAGACCTCGGCGCTTGAACCAAAAGTTCAAGAGGAGAATTGGGAACGTAGGCAGATTGAATAAGGATTTGCGTAAGCTGGTTGGTTTGCCACTACTGCCGCTTCTTCTGGTTTCACACACAGCCGTGAAGTGTAAGCAGCAGGAACAATTTTCGTTAAGAAAATCAGTTATACGTCTCCTCCTTATTAAGCGTATATTGTGATCTCCTTGTCCTGCAATACAAGTCTTAAGGATACATCGCTAAAGGTCCACTACACGCTAATTGTAGAGATCATTTGTACAGGCTGCTTTGTATGCTGCTATCAACAACCTGGACGTGGAGCCACACGGGAACAAAGCAAAGACAAACCTGCGCGTGTGCACAAAAGCAAGAGCGATAGAGGGTCAGGAGCCGACGCCCTCACGGGGCTTTCGACAACGACGACAACGACCATTGTGCGCGTCAACAACGCCGGTGTCGTTGCGCCCCTTTTAGAACGAGATGGAGGACGTCGCACTTGTGGGAACGCCACCAATGCAGATGAGAAGCCTCAAAGTCGAATGACATCACGCGGACGCTTCTTTGGCAGTGTGAGGCACGGAAGATACATAAACCTGCGCGTTGGGGACAGCGAACTGGGATGTGTGCCATCAATAGTAAAGAAGAAATGACGGGCTTGCGGCCTTGTTATCTAGTCGCTGTTGCATTGAGGCACGCGCAGGCGCTCGCGCGCATTCAAATGAGCTGGACCCGCCCGGGCCGGAGCAGTGCAACAGCAACCGGCCCGACTTCCTTTGTGCCCGGAGACAGCCTTGCGAACAAAGCCGCCGGCTTGCTCACGGGGCCGGTTGCACGCTGTCTGAACTCTGACAAACGGTCGCGGACAGTGCGCTGCTTGCGTGAGCCTGAGGGCTGACAACGAACACGTACACCTAGGTTAGAATGCCTGTTGATACGCACCTTTCTTGGAGCTTGTTTCTGTTTTTCGCAAGCCATGTTTTGGTAATACGGTACCCATTTTTTTTACTATAGAAATGTTTCGAATTTACGCTAGTCAGAAAACTGCATCCGGGCAATTATCCTCTCGGTATTGGCAGCCCTGGACTAGCCCAGGTGCCTAAGGTGGCGTCACGTATGCATCATGTGTACAAAGAGCGTCCTTAGATAGATTTGACCCTTTCCTTTATGAAACATTCGTGATCATTGTGGCACGCTCTGCTTTTGTGTACGCCTCTCGTGGGCGCAGTAGAGCGGGGGGCCGCATAAGCCGTACGCACGAAGGGCAGAGCTAAGCTGGCCGCTGAAATATAGGCAGCAGACACTACTTCGTGCGCATAGGCGAGCCCAGGCTTGAGCAACGTAAATGCGGTGGAGGCTGACATCTGAATTAGCGATGTAAGTTTTCGTAAGATTTTGAAACACGTGAAAATAAAAAAAAATGGTTTTTAAGTAGATTACCCACAGATAAATAAAAAATCCGACATTACTTCTTGAGGAGATATCCTTAGATGTCTCATTCAACATGAAAAGTGACCGTCGTGGCTGGTGACTACACGAATGAAACGAAATTACGGCTGCTGCAAAAAGAAAAGGAGAAAAACATATACACAGATACAAACTTACTTCGGTTGAATGGGATATGAACCAGGGTCGTCAGGAGCCGCAGCCAAGTGTGGTAACTACAGCTCTAAACCTGCCGTGTGCCATGATGGAACAAGAATTATGCGCGTCGCATGGCAGGTGAACATGACGGCACCGTAAACACGATGCAGCAGCGAAGGAGTCTTCAAAAATCGCTGGCTCTAGCCTTCAAATTACCTAAGAGACTTAACCGCCCGATAAATTTTTCTCTTAACCCTGAAAATAATACAATTGTTATATGCTGCATCACAAAAGTCCCAGCAGAGCTTCAGCTCTCAAAATAGGCACACGATTTCACGCCTCTGCATTGATTTCAGAAAGGCTTTCCCTTACTGCATATTGGTCACATCGCAATAAATTTCACGGAGAAGCTGTGCTTATTGTCAATATTATTCTGGTTTAACAGCAACAAAAAAAATAAATAAACGAAAAGGACCTGTTTTTTTTTAAATGATTTTCTTGTTTTTTTTTACTCATATCAACCGCCCTGATTGCGGCAGTGTCGAACGACTTCATGCGTGACGGGACGAGGATAGCGCCGGGCACTTAGTTGCATGGCAAATACGTACGCGAAAGTTCAGAAATAGCATGCAAATTGAACGTTAAATGCCGCCCTCATATTGTAAAGCACTGCTTGTATTAACCTTTTATCAATTCGTATAAATTGAAATACTAGTTGTGGTTACAAAGGAGTTCCGAATTTAGGCAACGCGACGTATTTTTAAAATAAAATGCAGCGAAGTGCTTTATAGTGCGTAGTTGCTGCCGTCTTCTGTGCGAGTGGTTAATCTGCTTTCGTCTTTCTTTGAACATAAATAGCTAAGGTTCTATTAACGACGTTTATTGTGACATTTTCGCAGTACTTTGGACGCTGCAGGAGCTGGAATTCTGGATGTCACGGCTCCTCAGGCGTCACTCGGTGTGACGCCGGCAGCCGCGACGTTCCACCACCGAGGCGAGGGTGGCGGATTCTGTGGGGCGGCAGACCGTTCTGGGACTTGTAGTGCCTGGACTACTGTGCCTGGTTGCCGGCACGGTGTGCGCCTTTTACGCGTTCCTGGTGGGCGTCTCGCTCATTGCGTTCGGCACGCTACTCCTCCTCCTCTCGGCCGCAGCATGCCGGATCGTCAAGTCCCTGCCCGACCAGGCGCCGTCAGATGATTCGGGAAGCAGGTCGGTGGTTCTCGTATTCCAGCTGTAATATTCAATTATGCATATCCTTGTTGCAAAGAGTGACCCGTATTATGTGTCACAACACTGCGGACAAAAAAAGAAATCCGCAACATTCAGCGGCCTTCAGGGGCGGAAGCAAAAATGAGCCCGTAATGTCTTTGCAGTGATAAAAGAAGTGTTGTGACGTAGCACGACCCCAAAAAGAAAAGTGAAATGTGGTTTTACCGTAGTAAAACCAAAGTTATCCTTAAAATAACCATGGGGCAACAAGCGTGGAGTGGAGGTAAGACAAAAGAGTGAAAAGCGAGCTCGTTAAACACAAAAGAGTCAGGTTAGCTATAACTCCTTCTGATATGAAAGCTTTGTAGGTTCTAATAGAAAGGAGTTTTTTTAATTCGTAATACGAAACAAACAGGAGTACCGCGCAGCACTGATGATGCACAGAAAGACGAAACAGGACAACCAGAAGCGCTTCTTGTTGTCATTTTTCTTCGTCATGTTTATCGTCCATTCTGCGTGGTTCCACTCTTTGTTAACCCTGCAGGAACTCGCCCAAGCCTCAACCCCACCAATACGGAACTCAAAAAAGGGGACGAAAGGGTCTTACAACGCAGGATTATTTTAAACTTAGGATAATACCAAAATAACGCAGGCATAACAAAGTGTATTCTAATGTTGCAATGCATAACAGGGATAACCATTTCACGTACGTTCAATACCACAGCCTTAAAACAGGCACCACACGGCCAATCAGGGGATAGGATACAGGGATTGTTGTGAAGCCTTCAAGTTTCAGTGGGTCTTCTTCATAGGACAGCAAGGAATTGTGCGTAGAAGTTTAATGTACGTGTGAACAACAGATAAAAGTTTCCAGGAGAATTCTCAAAGTGGCCGTCTTTAGCGAGCCTATTCGTGACGATAAAGTTTAAAGCACACCCGCCGCGGTGGCTCAGTGGCTAAGGCGTTGCGCTGCTGAGCACGAGGTCGCGGGTTCGATTCCCGGCCGCGGCGGCCTCTTTTCTGATGGAGGCGAAAAGCAAAAACGCACGTGTGTACGAGATTTCGGCGCACGATAAAGATCCCCAGGTGGTCACAATTAATCCGGAGCCCTCCACTACGGCGCGCCTCATCGCCTGCGCTGCGTCGGCGCGTTAAACCCCACAATCAATCAAAAGTTTAAAGCACATACCAAATGACACAAAACACATCTAACTAATTATTTGAAGAGTATATAGCAATGAGAGAATATCGTAGAAGCGTTATTTGGCATGATAAAACAGTTTTAAATACGAGCATTTGTTCGTTATTGTAAATAGTTTGAGTTAAATGGCCCAGCCATTTTTCGCTAACGGTGGAATGTCAAAGACGGACGAGTAAGACAAGTGAAAGCTTGTCATAGTACAAAGCCAAATTTATGTTTGAAAGTACTTTTCAAACTGAATAACATACGGCAACCACAGGCTTTGGCAATTCCAAACCTAACGCGATCGTATTTTAAGGCACGCAGCTCTTGCTGCTGTTGAAAACGCCCTGGGTTCATTATTTTTGTGTGACGTTTAGTCTCGCTATCACATTTTCTTGCCGGAAATTTACAGAAAACAATCGCGTGTAAAACTTGCACGAAAAATCGTACCCGAAAAATCGGCTTTGCTGACTCTCCAGTCCCAGTCTCCTCACAAATATGCTCGATGTATACTTGAACCTCACCTGACCATTGAAGGGCTGCCAGGCTCCAACGTGCCACGCCTGTGGGTTTTCGGCCTCAAAATACACAAAAACGGGTCTAGACTGCACGCAATTTCTCCACTACATAAAACTCCCTGTCGCAACTCATGACCTTTTGCAACGCATCTCAAACCCCCATCGAAACCAGATCAAGATACCCTGCGAATTTTACAAACTTTACTTATTAGCTGTATTGCTTGCGGAACCACATACCTCACTCCCAAAACAACAGGAAAGGGCCGTGTCAGAAGAAACTATTTGCACGTCAAATGAGGCTGCGAAGTAATAAGGATAAGAGTGGGCTTATTCTTTTACAGCCAACGGGGGCATTAAAATGGCCAGTGCCGGATAAAGGTGGGGTCTAAGGTGGCTGAAAACCAAGGCCCTTGATAATCCGGGCCTCGCCAGACCATTAAAAAAACCTGTCACTGAGTGTGCTTGCTGCCACCGTTGGCATCAAAAACCGGTGGCGGTGGCCTCAACCTCAATTTTACACGGACGCAGTGTCACGTTTTGTGGCACGTCACGACCAGCTCAGAAGAATGGAAACGGGAGAGTCGTTGGCATATTTACCACAGCACACATTTATTATGTACAGCTACAACCCTTAAGCAAAGTAAACACAAAGTAAACAAAGAACTCCTCCAAATAAATTCCTAAATACTAATTCCTAAGAACAACCGAGAAAAGCCACCAAACCAAACCAAAAGTCACTACAATGAAGTCCTAATAATGCAACCAGTCCTAGTTCATCTCTATACAACGTCCATGTTAACAATTTAACAATAAGGGCCATATAATATCAAGTCCCTAGCGGACGGGCCTTCCGCTGTCTCCGGCGCTGACGTGTCGTAACCGTAGCGTGGCCGTGACACGCTGGTGGTCGTCGTTGTCCGCTGCCGCGGTGCCGGTGGTGGTGGTACCAACGTAGTTGTGCGTGGTAGTCACCCAGTGGACCGCTCTTCAGCTACTCCTCGTGGTAGCCCTCGTAGCAGGAAGCAACCGCTGGCCTCGGGGCCGTCGCCGTGGAAGCAGGTAGCACCGGGAACTCCGGGAACGTCGCCGCGTGGGGACAGCTAAGGCGTTAGTTGACGGTACGTGCTCGCTGTACGCAGACGCCCGACCGTCGCCGCTGGGGAAACCAAAGCGCAGGTTGGTGGTACGATGCGGAAGTAAGGAGCCGATGCAACGTCGGTATACTCCGCCCCAGGCTGACGTGGCTCTGGTCGATGGCGTGGCCTCGTACCCCCGGCTTGTTCCTCGGACTCGTGCCACCTGACCTTCCTGCTGTGGCGTTCTTCTGATCTCTCTCTCTCTCGGCCTGTGCCCCGGGATTAAATAGCCTCTGCCCGGCCGTCGCGGCACTCTCGCATTCGCTGTGCCCGTGTCCGCCGCACGGGTCACCACCACAATGGTTAATTCTCCACGTGCCACCCTCGCGTCACCTCGTCATTAGTCCGCTCTCTTCGCGGGAAATTTGCCTTCTCTTCGTCTTCCTCTTCGTCGGCCTGTGGCTCTACTATGACACGCCATCTTTGCCTCCTCAATCATGACAATGGGCCCCCTCTTCAAGATTTTTTTCCCAAAAAACTGCTGACATGTCGCCGATGCCTCTTCAGATCACCACCACCGTTCACTACACACGCACAACACACCTTATCACACACCACTGTTCACTTTATCATCACTCTACAGTCAACTCTATCTACACACCATAATATACATTTCGTCCGCACAGGTTTCATTACGTTACAAACCCCTAAGTAATCATGTCTCACACCAATCTACTCATGCAGTCGGCTGTTCACCACCCCTGCTCACTTCTTTAGTCGTACGTTTCACTATGCTTCACACTTCACCACACCATCACTTTCTCAACTCTTCTCTATAGTTCACTCATGTATACAGAACCCACACATCGGCGCACATCCCGTTCAAGTTCTAACACCAATGCATCACTTTCTATAACACCGAAATACTCAAACTCTTCTCTAACACATCATAAAAATCAAACACCCCAATGATCTCTTATTCAACAACCCTTTTTCTCAATACACATCAATAACGTCTTTCCTCCTGTTTCTCCTCAATCGGCACTTTGAAGCTATTTTTCAATCTATAGTTCATAACCTCGCCTTTACCCTGAGCGTCCTACTTTATTCCTACACTATATGAACTTACACCACCATACTCATATCCTCATACAATCTACTAGAACACATCATCACATCAAACACTTCTATTTCTAATATTCGGCACCACTCTTTTCAATCCGAGCTTCATCAATAACTCTTTCATTTCACTAATGCTGCACCGCAATACAAAACCTATTTCGTCTCCGTAAAGGGTCCTATTTCTTTCCAAGTCGGCGCCACGGTTTCAACCGGGTTCGTTGAGCTATGTCTTCATCTTCACCTTCTTCCGCCTCAACCATTCAGCACCCTTGACACCACTGTCCTCTTTGTTCGAACCACCGCCAATTTTCACTTGTCTTTCTGACCTATGACTCGAACCGCGTATCCCTTCTCTGCCTATTACACCCTTTCTCGGCATTTTACGAGACTCGCACGGTTTCTCTGATTTTGGTTTATTTGGCCATCTGCGCTTGCGCTCTCCTCTGAAGTTAGCACCTTAGAACTCAATGCCCAGCTCGTGGCCCACACGACCTTGGCTGGGGTGCTTATAATAAAGCCATACGTTTCTCTTAGGGGTGTTAGCCCGTCTGCACATCATCTTGGTAGCTTGCACTAATACGGCTAACTTTCCAACTACCCTAGCTCTTTTCGCACACCTTCGCTCACGCCCGCCAACCTTCCTAAGAGCTAAGCTCCTTTTCATCATTCGCTTCACATTCCTGTACAAAAGTGCACGCTTTTCCTCGCGCCCCTGTGTTTCAGCTACGTCACTCGGCGCTTCCAACTGTCTTTCGCATTGAACCAACCCCTGTCCTGCATCGCTGTCACACTGCTCTAATTCTGGCTCTTCATCGACAGCAAAAATCTCGGTCTGAGGGCGCTTTTCTGGCAGGTCTGAAATCCCGTTAGTTGGCTGCGCAGTCGTCGCCACATTTACGATCTCAGATGCTGAGCTGCCCGCTTCACTCTCTAAACACTTTTCGCTAGCCTTTTCGGGGATGAGGCTACAGTTATCTTCGCGATGTTCCTTTCCCCGGGGCTTCTCCTCCAAGCAGCAGTAGCGCTGAAGATCTGACCCGGGTATCCTCAACCGACAAACTCAGCCTCCGATACAAAAACTGCACATTTATTTATAGCCCGGCGGGCGACTAAAAAACAGGACTCGCGCGGAGCTCGAAGACGATGGGCCGAGCTCTCCTGCGCCCGGACCGCGTCTCTCTTGTCTTCATCCCCTCGTCTTGCCGCTGGGGCCGGGGAAGGGGGAAGAGCGAGTCCTTCGTGGGGGTCCAACCCCATGTGCTGGCCATTAGCGCATCTGGTGTGAGCAGGCGCGACCTTGCACGGAATGCACGGCGTTTCAAGGCGGCGCGCGACACGTGCGTTTCATTTGTCCGCTGCTCGTCCCACGGCCCGCGCCAGTTCGTGCGTTGAAGCGCCCGACACCTCCACCACCACTGTGAAACATAACTTCAGGAATGTTTCACACACGAAACACACACCACACACACTTTTGGCACGTGCACCATCGTTCCTTCAGTTGACGACACAATAATCAGCACGGCCAGTGCCCCTTGACCCTGGCGGCAGGTCACCATGACAAAATAGCCACAACCTCATCTAGCTCATTCAGAGCGAGTGGCCTTTAGCAGGTGGTACGCACCGGCCGTCGTCATCCAAAAACACCCTTGCCATGCGGCGCACCCCTTCACACAACAGCATCAGGGGCCCCTCTCCTCCTCGCTTCGTCGCTCGAGTAGAGACCGCTGCCGGCTCGTCCGCATGCGTTGCAGCCACGCTGCACTCAGGTGAAGCTGACTGACGCACCAGTATCAGGAACCCCTCTCCTCCTCGCTTTCTCGCTCGAGAAGGGACCGCTGCCGGCTCGTCAGCCTGCGCTGCAGCTACGCTGCCCCGAGGTGCATCGGATTGACGCTTTAGCCTCTTTTTAGGCGAGCCCTCTGGCTCGGCCGCTTCTGCGCTCGGTACGCCGTGCTGCACTACGCACCGTTGGTCAGCGTAAGCAGCAGAGGGCTGCTTCGTGGCGACATTAACGCTGACCTTGGCTGCCTCTTCAGCTATGCCTGCAGTCCTACCTGCAACTGCCTGCGGCTGCATTATATAAGCAGCCGCACCCTTATTTACACTTTCCGCGCTCAATTCGCTGGAGCTCCCTGCGGCAATCACATTTTCGGGACTCGACATTTGGGGACCTCCAAAAACACAAGATGCAGTGTGCGCGACACCAACTGCATTCGATTCCTCGTGCGATTCCCGTGCCGCTGCATCCTGCAAAGCAACTGGCCGCTCGCCCACGCTCCCGGAACGTTCTCCGTCTCCGAAGGCGGCGACACGCTTAACTGAAGCCAGCCCCAGCCCCTTCAGTTCGGCCGCTACTGAACCACCGTTCAAGCACAAAGCACCGTTCTCTACCACACACCGTTGTGTGACGCAAGGAGCAGCGAGGGGCTCATCGGCAACATGAGCGGGAACATGCGACGCAGCTCAGGCTGTTTCTCTTGCTACCAGCTTTTTCACCGGCATGCGCACACTCTCATTCACCTTTGACTGCCTGTCATCTCCCAATGCAGCCTCGCGCGTAACACTTTCCTTGACCTCCCTCTTCATGTGGGTGAAGTTTACTACGCGGGATGCTTCAGTATCATGCTCCACGGTTGCAGGAAAACTGAACGCCCACGAAGGAACGCGCGCTACTATCCTCTCTTCACCTATCCCGCGTGACTCTGATAGTGCCGAATCCCGCGAAACAAGAGGCTCACGCACGCCCAGTGAATGGACTCCACACCGCACATCTTTCGGCGTACTGGCGCACCCCAGTCCACTCTCTCCCTCAGCGCCGAACATTACTCGTTGAGCAATAGGTGAGGCAGGAACATTGTTAGCTCTCTTGAAACGCTCACTCTTCGAACGTTCCGCTGCTAACTCTGCCTCAGCGATTCTCAATTTCGCCTGAAATAGCGTCTTCTGCTCAGCGAACGACATTGCAATGCTTGCTGTCTCTGCAACGTTCATGCACGCTTCCTAATCCTCATCATTATCTCGCGGCTACACCTAGATAGCCGCCAGATGTCATGTTGAACCGCAGACCCAGCATCAAACGAGGCACTGACCTGCATAGCTCGGCGCTTGTAGAGATGCCGCACCGGTGCAGATGGGGTATCCATTTGTGCGCCGCTCTTTCCGCCGAGGTGTCCACCAAACAATCGCCCGCTGACTTCTCGCCTGCCGACAGCTCGCTGCTCCTGCCGCTCCTCGTTCAGTGGGCTGCTGATGCCTCCACTGACCGCTGGTCAAGCTGCTTCTCCGCCACTAAGCAGGCCGCAGACACTGCCTCGGTCTCCGATGAGAAGTTCGCAGAGCGCGGTCGAGCCACTTCTCCACCTGGGTGGTGAGCTCGCTGCTCCTGCCGATCTCGTTCAGCAGACGGTGATTTCTCCGCGTGCCCCGTCCGTCGAGGGCCCGTCTCGCCCGCCGGCCGGCTGAGTCGTCGCTGTTGAAGATCCTGTCGACTGCGCCAGTTATCTTCGCGGTGTTCCTTTCGCCGGGGCTTCTCCTCCAAGCAGCAGTAGCGCTGAAGATCTGACCCCGGGTATCCTCAACCGACAAACTCAGCCTCCGATACAAAAACTGCACATTTATATAGAGCCCGGCGGGCGACTAAAAAACAGGACTCGCGCGGAGCTCGAAGACGACGGGCCGAGCTCTCCTGCGACCGGACCGCGTCTCTCTTGTCTTCATCCCCTCGTCTTGCCGCTGGGGCCGGGGAAGAGGGAAGAGCGAGTCCTTCGTGGGGGTCCAACCCCATGTGCTGGCCATTAGCGCATCCGGTGTGAGCCGGCGCGACCTTCCACGGAATGCACGGCGTTTCAAGGCGGCGCGCGACACGTGCGTTTCATTTGTCCGCTGCTCGTCCCACGGCCCGCGCCAGTTCGTGCGTCGAAGCGCCCGACACCTAGTCTTCCTAACCGCAGGCATTTCCAACGGAACAGGATTCCTGCCTTCTGGCCGGATGCAATTCGTACCCGCGCGCGGAGCGGCAGGTGCTTCAGTCTCAATTACTAAACTTTCACAGTCCGTCAAACCATCTGAGTCACCAGCGCTACCAGGCGTCAGGAAACTGTCCTCGCCCCGCGTGTTCTAGGTGCGCTCATCACCAAGCGCCTGGCCTGGGATTCTGCCCCACCCGGTCTGTTCGCGTCCTTGCGTTTCGAACAAGCCTTTCTCCTGTCTGAATAAAGAATCGTTTTCTTTCTGTTCATTTTTACTCGCGGCCTCATCGCGATCTCCGACATGCGTTCTTGTTGTGGTTGTTGTTCCTTTCTAATTGTGGCGAGTACCCACTTGGGGGATTGGCCAGGATCGGGAGATATATTGGGGCTAATGTGCCCGATTTAGGAGACTAAAGTTTTGAGAAAAAAAAAATTGTTGATCAGAATAATTGCACAACAAATACAGGAATTTGTAGAATGAAAGTGTGCACTATGCAGGGATTTGCAAGAGAAGACTATGCGGGATTTTGCAATAAGCTCTTATTTCGTCTGTGTACAAGAAGAGCGGCTAACAGGGTAGGCGCCTAGTCTCTGAGACGTAGGTGTGGACGGCCGTAACCAAATTCCTGTGGGGAAACCCAAGCGAAATGGCACCGAACGACAGTAAGACCGGTATGGAAAGGGTAAGTCCAAGGTGGTGAATCGGCTCCACCAGGTATTTTCTTCTCATTGAAGAGAAGCCGCGGCAATGTAAGAAAAAATGCTCTAGGGTTTCGGGTTCATCACAAAGAGCACAATGACGAGAGGAGGAGAGCCCAGCGCGGTGCATGTAGAAGTTGAGCTGCGGAATTCTACACGTAAGCAAGTCAAAGTAACCTCGCTTTGGCGAGATTCGCAACATCGAAAGTCCCACGCATATGCCAAATGGGCGTAATCATCGAGGGAGGTGATGGCATCCTACTGCCTCATCGCCTATCAAGCGCACGTGCTCCTTCGCCGTCGGCGATCTGCGCGCTTTCTTTCTCACGTGCCTCATAGAGGTCAGCGACCCGCTTGCCTTCAGGCTCACGTGCGGCGCATTCACCGTTGTTTGCGCGTTCCTTTTCCACGAGCCGACGCTTTGATTCGGCCAGTTCAAATATTCTTTTTTCTGTCTCAAACGCCTCCTCCCCGGAAACCGTGGAGCTGAGAAAGATGGTAAAGGAGCTGCAGGCTACTGCGCACGCCCAGCGGGTAACTATCGAACAACTAACCCTAAAGCTCGAGGAACTGTGGGGACCGAGAGCGACCACGTGGTCCAAGCCCGCGCCCGCAGAAACGACTACGACCGCCAAGCCGACGGAGTGCCCGGCCCCGCCGCTGAAGCAAGTAGCGAAGCGCAGCGCGTCCCCGGCGCGGGAGCAAGAGGGGGAGGACGAGTGCGACGAGGACATCGGCGACGCCGGTTCCAGCATGTCGACTGCCGCCTCGAGCACAATCAGCAAGCCGACGAGTTACGCCAGCCTCAACAACCGCTACCGCAAGCTCGAGTCCCAGATGAACCGCTGGGGGAAGAACTTTGACGCCCTTGAGTGACGACTCACCAACAGAATGATACAAGTCATGCAGGAAGCAATTCAGCAGGCAATCCTGCCCGTTCAACAACAACTCAACCAACTGGCAGAATCCGTAAGGGGCGCAGCACAAGAGCACGGCAACCCGATCACCGTCTCTCCGCCGTGATGACGACGGCCAGGCAACGCACTTCGCTCCGCATCGGGCACTCGAACGCCAACGGCTTTCGGTGCCGGAAGGCGGTCTTGCAACAACACATTCAAACGTTGACGCCGGCGGAGCAGCCCGACGTCATCATGATACAGGAAACCCACGCAGAGAACGCGCCGTCCCTCCCCGACTACAGGGCGCACGCTAGCCCGCCGAGCGCTCGCACCTGCGGGCGCGGAGCGGCGCAAGGCGTGTGCACCTTCGTCAGGAAAGGCATCACTTTCATCAAGCACGACGCACTCATGGGGAACCGAGGAAGCGCCATCGAGATGTGTGCGACGGAACTCTCGGTGATCACGGGTAAGCACAAGCACAAGAGCACGAGCACGATCGTCATGGCGGTCAACGTGTACAGTAACCCACAGCACAACCAGCAACGCTTCAAGTCACTACTGCACACAGCGCGCGGGGCAGTCTCCGCATGCGACGGCGCCATCGTCGTCGCGTGCGGGGACTTCAACGCGCGACACAAGGAGCTCGGCCACGCCGCCACGACGGTCAAGGGCCGAGAGTTGTTGGAGGACGCCGCCGAAGCGGTTTACGTACTCCTCACGGACCCAGCACACCCCACACTCATCGGCACGTCCGTCGTGAAAGACACCACACCAGACCTGGCGTTTCTCCACCTGCCCGACGACCGTACGGCTAGCTGGAGGAACACGGACATAAATCTCGGCAGCGACCACTCCATCGTGGAAGTCGTCGTCCCGCTCCGACCCAACTGTAAGACCAGCGCCGACGACGGGCGGATCAAGCACCGGCTGACGAACTGGCACGATTACCGCACCGAAGACCTGGGTGAAATCACGGACATAGAGCAGTGGACGCGCAGAGTCGTCGCAGCCGTCGAGAAGGCGACGTCCGTCATGGAGACGTCTGAGGAGACCACGCGAATAGACCCCCGGCTCGCGCACATGCTGGAGGCTCGAAGCTCGTTACAGCGAAGGTGGAAGCGGCGGCGGCACAACCGCGCCCTCCGCAAGCGGATCGCAACGCTCGGCCGAGAAATCGAGAGGTACAGCCACCAGCTGTGCGCGCAGCAATGGTTCCAGCTGTGCAACGAAGCCGACGGCCAGCTCCATCGCGGGGGAACGTGGAAACTCCTCCGTCACCTGATGGACGAAACCTAAAGCAAGGAGTATCAACGCCACCGGCTCGCGCAAATCATGTACGCGGCGACGAAGGAGCTCGGGGAACGGGAGGTACACAAGCGGCTCAACGAGCGCTACCTTCCCGAGACCGCGATGGAACAACAAGGAGAGAACGCCGGCCTGCCCAACCCTTCGCTCGACCGCGACATCGAGGAGTGGGAGGTTCGGCGTGCCACCCAGGCCCTGAACTGCCGATCGGCGGCGGGCCCGGACCGCGTCACGAACAAGGCGCTGCGTAACTTGAGCGACGCGGCCGTAACATCGCTCACGAAGTACTTCAACGAGCACTGGCGATCCGGCAGCCTCCCGCGACAGTGGAAGACGGCCAAGACAATTCTCATACCGAAGCCCAACAAGCCGCCGGGCATAGAGAGCCTGCGCCCCATCTCTCTCACGTCGTGCGTGGGGAAGGTGTTGGAGCACGTTCTCAACGACCGGTGGCAACGGTATCTCGAGTCCAACGGCCTGTACCCCGACCCGATGCTGGGCTTCCGCTCGCGGCTGGGGACATAGGACGCAATGCTGCTGCTGCAACGCGAGGTGCTGGCTCCGCCGTCGGGTCCGACCTCGGACAACCGCGCCATCCTGGGCCTGGACCTGCAGAGCGCCTTCGACAAGGTGAAGCACTCGGCGATCCTGGCCCAAGTGTCCCGGCTCGGCCTGGGACAACGGTCTTACAACTACGTTCGAACCTTCCTGACCGGCCGCACGGCCCGACTGGAGGTGGGCGGGACACAGCTCGAGGAGCGAGAACTGGGCAGCGTCGGCACGCCGCAGGGCTCTGTCATCTCGCCGCTGCTATTCAACATCGTAATGATTGGCGTGGCCCGCCACCTGGACGAGCTACCCGACGTCCGCTACACCATCTACGCCGACAACATTACGCTGTGGGTGCCGGGCGGCAGCGACGGCCACATCGAGTCGGCGTTACAAGAGGCGGTGGACGGCATAGAGGAGAGCCTGCGCGGCACGGGTCTCCGATGCGCCCCGCAAAAGTCGCAACTCCTGGTCCTGCCCCCGACGGGACGTCACCGCAAGAAGACCGAAGCGGAGCGCAGCATCGTGGTGCGCGGGAGCGACGGCACGGCGGTCCCCGAAGCGACGAGCATCCGCATCCTGGGTATGCACATCGACGCGAGCCGACGCTACAACAACACCACGGTCGAACGGTTGGTAACAAAGATGGGCATCGCCACGCGCCTCGTCAAGCGCCTCGCCACGCGGGCGCGCGGCATGCGAGAAGCGAGCCTGCTGCGCCTGCTGCAGGCATTCGTGGTCAGCCAGGTGGCCTACGTGGGAGCCTTCCACGACTGGCGGACCCAAGAGCGCGCAAAGATCGACGCGGCGATACGCAAGTCGTACCGGGCGGCCCTGGGCCTCCTCAACAGCACGAGCAACGCGGCCCTCGCGTCTCTAGGAGTACACAACACGCTCTCGGAGATCAGCGAGGCGCAGCGAACGTCGCAACTGGAGCGCCTAGGGTCGACCCGCACGGGCAGGAGGTTATTACAGCGCGTGGGACTAAGCTGCTCCATCGACGAGGAGGACGAGCTAGTACCGCTGAGCGACGACATCGCAAGCAGCCTGGTGATCCCGCCGCTACCCAAGAAAGTGGCGGCGGGGCGAAACTCGGAGCGGAGAATGGCGCGGGCGTGCGCGCTCGCCAAGGGGTACAATGGGAGGAGCGACGCGGTGTACGTGGACGTTTCCAAACGCCGCGACAGGGAAGACACCTCGGGAGAAGTACTGAGCCGCCACGGGAGCCGCCAAAAGCCGCCAAAAGCCGCCACGGGAGAAGTACTGAGTGCGGGCAGCGTGCGAGCCAAGAGCGCCAGACAGGCGGAGGAGGCGGCCATAGCGCTGGCCCTGCTTCACCCCGACACGCGAACGGTGTTCAGCGACTCGAAGTCGGCCATCGCCAATCTCGCCAGGGGTACGGTCTGCAAGACAACGATGCGAGTCCTCTCCGGCATCGGGGAAGGCGCGCGCAAGAACGCAACGACGACCGTGCGCTGGTTTCCGGCCCACATGGGTCGGGAGCTGCGAGGCGGCTACAGGAACGTCAACAAGGCAGCCGACGCTGCGGCCCGTGATCTCGCCGCGTGCCGGGCCGCGCCAGCGACGGACGCCGACGTCGACGAGGGGCCAAGCAACGACGAGGACGACAACAGCGCAGAGCCCCTGACCACATACGGTGCTACGCTTTGTTGGTATAGGACAGAGAGGCAGGCCTATCCTCCGCCCCACCCGGGGGGTCGGGAGGAGAGAGGCCGTGCTTCTACGACAACTACAAACCGGGACGGTGCTTACGCCGGCGCTCGCGCGCCACGTGTGCCCGGACATGTACGAGGACGAGGTGTGCATTGTCCGTGCGCGTGTGAACGCAGACTTGGCCCACTTTATGTGGGGATGTGCGGACCACGACTCAAGTGCGGGGAGGCCGATCCTCCCACCGGACATTGCGGACTCAGTGCGCTCTTCGGGGCGAGAAGATCAGCTAAGGGCCATCCAGCGGCTCGAGGCTGCACTGGACAGGCAAAGGTGAAAGGGGAACCCGCACTCCCCTCGGCCTCCTCCTGCGGGAGCGAGGGCTAGGGAACGACAGCGGCGGCACTCCAAGTAGCCCGCGCCGACCAGACGCAGACCTCGGGGTCGGCCCGACGCCGCGGTGAGCGGTGAAGACTACGGGACGGTGAAGCCCTGCGTGGCCTGATCCGTCCCCGACTGCCGGTACCTCAATAAATTCCTTTCTCTCTCTCCTCCGCTCGGCGACTCTCTTCATCTAACAATTCAAAAAACTGCCTTTTGTTCAAACCGAGCGAATGAACAAGCGTCAACAACCACTCCAAATCCGTTCACCTAGCTGGTTAGACACGTGACTGGGCCCGATAGAAATATCCTTTGTGAGGATAAATCTATCCTGGCAGGCTCGCGAAGTATTTGTCACGTTTTGTGGCACGTCTCGACCAGCTCAGAAGAATGGAAACGGGAGAGTCGTGGGCATATTTACCACAGCACACATTTATTATGTACAGCTACAACCCTTAAGCAAAGTAAACACAAAGTAAACAAAGAACTCCACCAAATAAATTCTTAAATACTAATTCCTAAGAACAACCGAGAAAAGCCACCAAACCAAACCAAAAGTCACTACAATGAAGTCCTTAATAATGCAACCAGTCCTAGTTCATCTCTATACAACGTCCATGTTAACAATCTTAACAATAAGGGCCATATAATATCAAGTCCCTAGCGGACGGGCCTACCGCTGTCTCCGGCGCTGACGTGTCGTAACCGTAGCGTGGCCGTGACACGCTGGTGGTCGTCGTTGTCCGCTGCCGCGGTGCCGGTGGTGGTGGTACCAACGTAGTTGTGCGTGGTAGTCACCCGGTGGACCGCTCTTCAGCTACTCCTCGTGGTAGCCCTCGTAGCAGGAAGCAACCCCTGGCCTCGGGGCCGTCGCCGTGGAAGCAGGTAGCCCCGGGAACTCCGGGAGCGTCGCCGCGTGGGGACCGCCAAGGCGTTAGTTGACGGTGCGTGCTCGCTGTACGCAGACGCCCGACCGTCGCCGCTGGGGCCACCAAAGCGCAGGTTGGTGGTACGACGCGGAAGTAGGAGCCGATGCAACGTCGGTCCACTCCGGCCCAGGCTGACGTGGCTCTGGTCGATGGCGTGGCCTCGTACCCCCGGCTTGTTCCTCGGACTCGTGCCACCTGACCTTCCGGCTGTGGCGTTCTTCTGATCTCTCTCTCTCTCTCGGCCTGTGCCCCGGGATAAATAGCCTCTGCCCGGCCGTCGCGGCACTCTCGCATTCGCTGTGCCCGTGTCCGCCGCACGGGTCACCACCACATTGGTTAATTCTCCACGTGCCACCCTCGCGTCACCTCGTCATTAGTCCGCTCTCTTCGCGGGAAATTTGCCCTCTCTTCGTCTTCCTCTTCGTCGGCCTCTGGCTCTACTATGACACGTCATCTTTGCCCCCTCAATCATGACATGCAGACTAACCCGTGAAGGGTAGGGACGAGCGGGGGGCCCCCCACTTCATCATGGACAACCTTCACGAGAATTTTCGCGAAACCATGGTATTATTGGTATAGCGCGTTTTGCCACAGTCTTTTCTGTACAAGACAATTCAGTGCACCAATTCGGTGCCCGGACGTTTCCACGCAAACAAAAATTCAGGTTTGCAATTCCTCAAGAACATTTCGCATTTTGAATACCCAATGAGCGTTCATTGTAATTATTGACAACGTAAGCACAAGGTCTGGGATTAGAAATCCGTGCACACCATTCTCTGCAAATTATTTTAGTGTATACTGCTTCCCAACAAAGTTCAATGCAATGGCGATCTAGTCAATCAAGCTAGTGAATTAGTGGAAGCATAGAAGGCCGATCTCGACTCCACTTTTCCCGCTGAACGTGTGCATTTTTTTTCTTCATGGAGAGTTGCAGTTTCCAAGACAAAAGCGCAAGAGGTCTGCTTAAAATTTTAATCCGAAAAATAATCTATGCGCTTTTCTTAAATTGCTCATTACTTTTATGTTACACCTAACTATTCCTTGGCTGAACAATGCGTCTCGTCGAATGGCCTTCGCTGTTCTCATATGAAATCTGAGCTTCTCATAGCCCGAAAACGACCTGCCCAATACAGTGCACAGTCACTTTAAAAAACCCCTCTATGGTCAGCTACTCTGTTCAGGTCCTTCACTTAAGATATTGGTTCTTAGAATCCAGGCTAACACTCCGAACAATCAGACCATAGGCATGCTCACCAGAGCCTTTTCCCAAGTCAATCCCGTGCTCGGCCGCATCCACAACCGATACCGCGGCATGATTGAGGAAGACCTTTTCCAGGCCTTTCCAATGTCACGCTTTACTGAATAACGCAGCTAGCTTTTTCTCCTCTAAAGCGACCGTGAAGCCATCGATCGTCTTAACCGCAAAGGTTTAAAAAAGCTCCCAACATATGTCAGCCGTGACTACTAAACTACTGGAATAAGGCTTCCACAATTGCGTGTTAGAAATCTTCGAGGGTAATCTCTCTATTCAACGCCTCCCCCTCTCTAATACATCAACAGGGCTGGCACATTTACAAGATCATGGAAGAGAAACCACTTCAACATTATGGACATTAATATATTTGTATCGGCCAGATATTAATCGTTAATTATTATAACAGGTGCATCCAAGGAATTCAACGAAACCCACTAAAATGATGTCTATTTCACCACAAATCAGCGAGCGTAAATTGTGGTTTCAAAAAATGCAGCGTCTTAAACCAGTCATTATCATCATCTTCGTCATTAGGACTGCAAGGACGTTGGTAGTCCGTGGCTCAACAATTTTTTTGATCCGCGAATGACAACCGCTTCGTCAAGAAGTGCGAGCCGCATTTTGTGAAAAACCATAAATAAAAACACCATCTGAACTTACGCGAGGAGCAGACGCTGCTTCTGACGGGGGTTCTCGACGGCGCTCTCGCAGACGATCAGCTCACGGCACGCGGCCCCAGGTGATCAAAAAAGACCACTTTCGTGTTCTGCGCGTGTTAGTAAAAGTCCATTAATCGGTGCGCATAATATATTTCGCGCGTAATGGGTCAAGGAAAACCACGTTTTCACCACACCACGCGCAACAAAGTGCGCAAAGCTGCGCCTGAGTTCACACAAAACACTGCTGAACAACCATCTGACAGCCCAATTAATTTGGTTGGCGACTGGATTAAATTGGTTGGCACTTGGCTTAATTTCGCTGGCACCTGGAATAAATTAAATGGCGTGTGGATGAAATTAGATGGCACTTGGATCAATTTAACTGGCCCCTGGATTAAATTAGATGGCGATTCGATTAAATTGAGTGGGAGAACCGATAATTATTTCCAAAATAATACAAGGTGTAGAGTTTAATGAAAAACCTGCAGCTACAATTTCTGCATACAAAAGAAATGCAGTAGAACCCGCTCTTACGTTCCTCAGTGCTGCGTTTTCCAGGCTGCTACATTGTTTTTGACTAGTCGCGGCGCAGCTCGCATAGAGTCCCATGTATTAAAATCTTCCCTTTACGTCGTGGCTCATACTACGTTCCCGGATCATTCGTCGCAATCGTACCCTTCGAACCCGACCGGCAACATGCGGGGACCGACATTTTGCCGTTTGACGAGCCTTGGCCAGGCTTGGCTATTGCACTGACTGCATAAAACTGCAAGCGGGTGCGATTCGTCACCACTAGATGGCCTTATGACACTCTGTGCTATAACCATCATCACTGCGCTTACAACGAAGTTGCACTTCGAATACCGGAAGTGCGTGTTTGCCCTAAAAGCACCGCCGTAAAAACAGCAGGCGCTGTCGTCTTCAGCATGCGTTTCAAGCTTTGAGTACCCCGTTGAACTGGCAACTGCAAACTTGGTCGTGCCTTGATAAGCGTAGTGAAAACGGGGGGCGATTTCCTTTCAAGGAAAGCTTGACGTAGTAAACGCAGTAGACAAGCAGCCAGAGCGGAAAAGAGTCGACATCGCAAGGGACCTTGCGTTGCCACCCATGGTGTTTGCCAGCGATCGCTAAAATCAGCAATCCTACATTCTCAAGTTTTTTTACGGTTCGGAAGCGAAATTTTCAGAAATACATGGTTGCAAGTCAAGGCTAAAATGATTTCGTTAATTTTCGAAAATTCCTGGTTGTTACGTTTTGTTTTTCCGGTCCGGTGAAAAACGTATGAACGGGGTTCCTCTGGAAATCATTTTGTGAGGTTAAGGAATTTTGTGAATTCATGGAAGAGCCTTGATGCTCCGTACTCGTGTTATGAATGGCATTTCCAGAAGACCTAAAGTTTGATCCCTGAATTGCACGGCGTAACTGTGCAAATACAGAAGAATTATAGCTAAAGAGGTATTAGGGTGTTAAGGAGGTATGTGTAATCCGGGTACTATTCAGCTAACCGCGTTACGGGTGCATATTGTACCCTCTGCGGTTCCTAGTCGATAAATGCCTTGTGGTTCTTATTTTAACCATGTGTGTTGGAACTTGGCCACGGCGGCAATTTATCTGACCACAGCAAGAAACAACGAATATGTACCTAGACTTTGGCGCACGGTAAAGGATTGGGGAACGCTTCGGACTTCCTTAGAATGTGAAGACGTAAGCTAAGCTGTTCCTTCTGCTGGTCTGCTGTTGAAATTTCTGATGAACTTTGTGGCCGCTCCCTGCCACGACCTGACCAGCTCATGCTAAGGTGGCCCAGCCCCCTGGACGACAACCTCCGAAGCTCGTTCCGATCGCAAGTTATCGCCGTTTCCCGGCGAGGGCTGCGTTGCCTTTTCACAGTGCCCTCCGGCGACCCTCCTCCGGCACTGTTGTTCCTTTCCCACCTTTTACACCGAATTTTCGTAGCTCACGCTTATCAGTATACCCCAATGCGTAACAAACAAACAAACAAACAAACAAACAAACAAACAAACAAACAAACAAACAAACAAACAAACAAACAAACAAACAAACAAACAAACAAACAAACAAAACACAAAAGAACGAACACACAAACAAACAAACAAGCAAGCAATAATCAAACAAACAAGCAAAAAACGTACGAACGAGAAAACAAATAAACAAACAAACAAATCAATAAATCGGTCACTCAGCCAAGCAAGCAAAACGGCGTTTGAGAGTGGAAATAACATGTCACTGTTTTTTACGTTTTACGACAATAGAGCTTCGGAACGCGGCAAAGCTAAAAATCAATAATTACTGTTGATATCCAGCAGGGTTGTACGTGTGAATGCAGACAAGGAATGCAGTTTTAATTAGCTAATCGTTTTCTTATGTACTTACCCGAGAATAGACCACGTTGTATGTCTACGACTTTGTTTCAATGGTGCGGGCACTTTGAACTAGGCTGAATAAATAAACGTGCGCTCTAAACGAAATAGATAAATTTTTAGTTAATATGGGCCCAGCTTTCATCTTTAAAAGAGAACAGCGTCTGACTGGCATCTTTTCCTAGAAATACCTCGAGCTGGTTCGGAATGCCGATAAATAGCAAGGTGTCGTGGATGTCTGATGTTGAAATTTGAGAAATCAGTATCAACTTACGTGAAGCGGCTCAAGGAGGGTAACCCATTGTAGTGTTGGCTATTCAATGTTGGCTATTTATTCACTGTGGCTATCGCTGGTCTACCTGCAGCCCTAAAAGACATTCGACAACGAGCTCACGTATCCGTGTACGCTGACTATGTTTACATCTGATTGTACGGATATCAACATCAGCGACTGGCAGTGATGGCTCAACGGTGTGCTCAAACCATGCAGAAATATTTTTCCTTCGTCGTACTGACGCTCACGGCCGAGAAGTCCTGTTTTGTTCTTTTTCCTGGGAAGCGGTGACGGTCTACTTGTGCTAATTTAACATTGGGCAGCCTGGCTATTCGACAAGCCGCTCATGTTCGGTTCCTTGGTGTAACCCTGGACAGTAGACTGTATTAACGACAGGCAGTCGACGTGACTATTTCGGCTATGAGCGCCTCGAAGCCTTGCATACGAAAGGGCTGAGGACAGCAGTTGGAGTTCCTGAGGGAGCGGCGAGGGAGAAGGTTATACGGGACAGCCAGTTTGCTACACTCCGTTTGATGACGTCACAGATGTTACTGACGCACGTAATGCGTCTAGGGGATACCAGTGCTAAAAGAGCAATAATAAGGCATCTTCGAACGAGGACGGCCTCTCATGCACACACTGCTTATTAACACTGAGAATATTGTGCCATCAGCGGCCAGGGAAACTTCAAATCTCAATGCCGCCATGGTCTTACGAGAGCCTTCAGTGTTAGCTACATGTTCCTCACATGAGAGAAAAGCGAAATACGGCAGTGGAAGAACCCAGATTTCTGGTTCTTGAACATTTGGAGAACTCTTATTCCAATAACTTTCAAATTTTTACGGATGGTTTAGTTAATCCGCACAGAGGGGTTAGTGCAGCGGCGTAGGCCATTCCTAATAACCAGGCTACCTGGGCAGCACGCCTGGGTCATACGGTGTCTTCCACTGAATCCCAGTGCGTGGCCATCGCGGCTGCTTTGAGGAAACTAAAGTCATATAAGCCGCAAGAAGTTGCATTCTGGCTGATTGAAAAGCAGCACTGTGGGAACCCCACAAAAAGGGTCTGTCACCGTTCCTTAAGGCTTGTGCAAGAACTCAGCCGCAAGGGTTGTTATGTGCGGTTTCAATTGATTCCTTCCCATTTTGGCGTCAAGAGCAATGAGACCGCTGATCAGTTGTCACTGAACGCGCTGCAATTTGCACCAACTGTTAAGGTTTCCGCCGACCACTGGAACGACTTCAGGCGAACATTTGAATTCCTTGGGAGATCCCCATGATCAGCCTTCCGTCACAAAGGGCTTAGGAGGTCGGAGGCAACATTGCTGTTCCGCATGCGAATGGGCTTAGCGAAGACCCCAGCATGGCTATTCAAGGCGGGCCTCGTGCGTTCTTCATGCGCAGTGTTTTTCATGCGCAGTGATAGGCTATGTACACCACTTTGTAATGTGTTGCCCATAGCGTAATGTCGAGCGGAGGGCAATGGTCTCAGCAAATCCAAAGTTGGCAGCCCCATACAACACCCCGGACCAAATCGAGTTCCAGAGGGGTGATTCAATGCTGCGAAGAGACGTGGCGCGCCTTCTACTAAGCTTTTTGCAGGAGGCGGAAGTGGCGAACTCGTGGTGAAAGGACCATGACATAGACTGATTAGGAGAAGCTTGGGCGGAGCAATTGCCGGCATATCCTGCCAGGCTAACCCCGCCTGATCTCACACCACCACCACCACCACCACCACCCCCCAAATGAAGGCATACTATCGGGGGCAATTACATATGTCCTTTCGAAGCAAAGAACAACAACAAAACCTTCATTTATCAACAGCCTACGCAGGTGCACTGCATGGCGAAGGCCTCTCCATCGTGAAGGCGGAAGTGCTCACACAACAGGGACGAAAGTAGAAAAACGACACGGCGGCTAACTCGCAACTATTTGTTTATTAAAAAGAAAACAGAAATATGTACTTGCAACATCTCACATTAGTCGTTCACCCGCTGCGATGGCTCAGTGGTTAAGGTGTTGCGCTGCTGAGCACGAGGTCGCGGGTTTGATACCCGGCCGCGGCGGCCGCTTTTCTGATGGAGCCGAAACGCGAAAACGCCCGTGTGTGCGAGATTTTGGCGCACGTTAAAGATCTCCAGGTTGTCAAAATTAATCCGGAGCCCTTCACTACGGTGCGCCTCATTGCCTGCGTTGCGTCGGCGCGTTAAAACGCTAAAATTATTCAACTCACATTGGGCGTTCATCTCGCCAAGAAAGAACCACTGACATGTCACTTTTCACATGGATTAAATACATACCGGGGTGCATGCGACAATCGCAACATAAGGGCATTCAAGGATCGAAACAATAACATACCAAGAAACTGCTACAATCGCGATGAGTGGCACTGATAAAAGTGTTCTTTGTCGGTTATGAAAATTGACGGGGCACTAACACATCTATCACCGGACCTTTCAATGTGAAACGCTTCTATCAGCTCTCGAGTGGTTTTATCTTAATGCCGGGACAAAACTGTGGTATCGCAGAAGATGGGTGAACACCGATGCGTGGGACAGTGTTCCCATAGCTGAGAGCGCTGCTTTGATTTTTCTGTGTTTTCATGTTCTTGTAGACTTATTGCTGGACATCGCCCAGGTTGTCCTACATAAGTGTGGTCACACAGCATCGGTGTCAGATAAACAACACACGTTTCACAACGCACAAACGTGGATGTAAATTTCACTAGGCATGCTTGTTTTATTGACGGCATATTACTGGGAGATGAGATTCTATCTCTTTTGCCTCATACCTTGGTCAGTTTGTTTGGGGTCGAGAAAACTACCTCCACGTCATACCGGACAGCAACATTTTTTAACCCGTGCGACTTCTTGTGCATATACGGAATGACGACAGGTTTTTTAAAACTTCTTTTCTTTTTCTCCTTCCCCCAATTTGATTTCACGCCTTTTATTAACTTAAGAATTATCTCGCGAATGACAGATTGTGAGAACCCAGCCCCCTCCAGTTTTTCTAGCTAGGTTGTGAAACAGCCGAAAATTTTCTGTGAGGGGTGTCCACTGACAAGAAACATCGATCCCCATTTTGACGATCGTTGAGAGCCCGGAATTAAAATTTTGTATGGGCTTCATTGAACGCAGGAAGTAGGACCAGCATATATGTTTTCTTCTCCAAAGGGCGTCAGATCCAAAAACTGTAACTCATTTTTCTTTGGTAACTCAACTGTGAAGCTCACTCCACAGCCGCACTGTTTAAAAGGGTTCATAACCTGAGTCACCTTTCCGTCGAGGCACTCAGGCTTCACAAATGCTAGAAAATTATCGACGTATCTTAAAATCTTACTAGCCACCTCTCCAGATTTGCTCAAATTGTCAATTTTTCCAAGGAATATGTTGCCAAGAACAGGGGCAACTTTGCACCCTATGCACACACCTAATTTTGGAGATAAAGCTCTCCTTTACATTCTACAAACGTAGACCTCAAACAAAACGATATGCACTCCAGAAGTGCTAACGAACTTTACCGCATCACCTTCCTGGAAATTATATCGTTTCATTTGAGGTCGCTTCATCTGCCTTATCGCTTTCATCTGCCAGTACATCCCTTGTATATGTCGTCTGAAATTCTTATGTAGGTATCTTCTATTCCTGGTATTTTTAATGCTTTTAGCCAGCATTGGTTGTGTACTGAGTCAAGCGCTTTCTCATATTCTATAAATGCAATGTGAAGAGGTTTAGAGTATTTTGCGAATTTTTCTACCACTTCATTGACATCAATGTGATTCATGGTTAAGTACTCTTTTACAAACCCAGCCTGCCCTCTCAGTTAATTCAGACTGTCAAGTAAGCGGATAACTTTAAAGTTGAAAACCGCTTTTAAACAATTGAGAGTAGGATGATGGGTATCTAATTTTTAGTGTACTTGGTGCCTCCTTTTTTATAAATCAAAATATTTTTTTGCGTTTTAACAGGCTTTGGGCACTTCTTGAGTATTCAAAAACTCCAGAACTAGTGCAGCAAGCTTTTACACTACAATATCTCCTTCCCCCATTAAAAGATCCATAGTTATGTCACCGCCACCTAAAGATTTCACCCTCCTAATGACATTGAGACCTTTTCCTACTTTCTCTTTACTTAGCAGCGGGACATCGCTAGTTAAGCGTGGACTCTTAGTAGTTTCCCCTGGCCTAACGTCAATGGCATACAGTTTGGTGTAGATTCGTTTTGCTACGTTAATTATCACGTCCATGTGCGTAATGTTATCCCGCTCGTATCTGCGTCCGTGCATTCTGTCTTTGCCGATGGCTAGCTTCTGTTCAGTTGCTTTTCAGCTCAGTCCTATTTGCAGCATTTCCTAGATCACTGCTATGTTGTATGCACAAATGTCGTTTGTTTTGCTTCTGTTAATCAATAATGATTTTATCCACCATGGTGTTCTTGTTCTCTATTTGGCTGCAGCAAAAAAGGGAGCCACTGCAGCCTCACGCAAGACCCAAGACAACATACGGATCCAGGAACGTCAGTGGCGCCTATGTCAACCCAGCATTCGAGCCCAAAGAAGACGAACTTTCCTCCTTCACTCACCTAAACGCAATTAGCTGTGAACGACTGCACTGCGCACAGAAGCAGCAGCCGCAGCAACCCTGTCATCCCCCGAGTGTTTCCCGGAAGTTCGCCAGTACAAATAGTCTCGTAGCTGAGTTGCACGGTGGTGGTCGTTACCTGCCCAGTACCAAGGAATCTCTCGGCAACACTGGCTTTCGCCATATCGAATTAGATCCCAGAGTCGGGCCGCTTTGGCGAACAGCCCGCCCAGATATTCGGCTGGTTGTACGAGAGAGTCCTCTCATATAACCGCCTAGAAGTGAAGGAATCGCCATGTCGGTAAGGTGACTCCAAATTCTTAAGGAATTTCAAGAGTAAACACACTTGTGCGGCGGAAAAATGGGGAAAATAAGCCGGGTGTGTCGTGCATGGTGGTTCTCCGTTTCTCGTTGCTTTGTTTTTTCTTTGTAGACGCCACAGAAACACAGAAAAAGCATGAAAAATCTGGGATGCCGACAGCGTCGCAGCCATCATTGATTTGTTGGGGCGACAAACTTCAAGGACTTCGTTAACCGGTCATGATAGTGCAAACTTATGCACAAGAGCGTTGCTTGCCGTCGATATCGAAGACACAGTGATCCACGCTTGTAGAAGTCTAGGAACTTCCGTTGATGGGCTTTTTTGCGAGAAAGAAGCAAAGCTTGGGAGGCCTTTTCAATGTTGAATTTATTCTAAACCTTTTTGTATACACTTTCATGTCTTGTAGTAGTCTAGCGCACTTGCTCTTCATATCACGGAGTTGTAAATGGGGTGCACAGGTTGTCCATCATTTTATAAGGTTATTAAGGGAGGGCCCACATGTGCATACAATTGGTTATACTGCTTGGTGGCTTTCCGCAGTAAATGGCACTTGCCCTGGATTTTCAGCACGGTAATCACCGTTCCCACTTGAAAACTTATCAAGCGGAAGGAAGTGTTCGTAGCAACCATGATCTGAATGCGATGAGAAAGGCGAATGTTGAGCTGTTGTCTTTGCCTTCAACATGTAATGTACAGTCAATACACCGCCAATACAAGCTACACCTTGCTCGATAAATTGTGGAGGGTGATGTAATAATGCCTTTTTGAGACTGTGGCTAGGGGCGGCTGAGGGAAGATAAATACGGTGTTCTTGCAACCTAAATACGTTGACATCTTCGCTGTTTATAGCTCTGATGCCATTTTGATACCTCATTATTTGACCGGTCATTGTAATTAGGTTACCATCAAGGTGAACATCATTGTACTTAGGTGACCATTGTAATTAGATGACCATCAATTCAAATTGACCTGCTTCAGACTTGAAGTAAACACACAGACAATCTTCCATTATCCCCGGGGCTCGGGGTTTGTGGAAGCACTTTTCATTAAAGTTACAAAAAAGCATTGTTGTCATCTGGACTGATAGCGACGAGCCACACAAGGATTATGACGGCGTACTGTGTCCGGTCTGCTCTAATCACCATAACACGTCTCATGCGTGACGCCCTAATACAGAAGTACTCGTGGAGAGAAGAAATAACTCACAAAAGGTGGGCTCCCACGTTTAAGACCACAGGGAGAGAAGGTAAGAGATAGATATATGTTGTGTTCCTGGGAAGCATGCGCCCTGCATTACAGCAGAGAGCAAGTGACATAGGCAGGACACATGATAGTTAAATTCCTCTGAAGCGTTTTATTGCTTCAGCAATGCGGATGCATTACTGGGCTCATGCAGTTATCGATCAGCGTGTTGTGCCCACATCCCGTAACCTCATAATGGCGCAAAGTGCTGGTTGGCCGCGAACGTGCGGCCAACGTTCGTTAGACAGCCTAACGTTACTAGGGAACGTAAATTTCCCATCGGTAGCGACGCGTAATGTGACTTGGAACCTGGGCGCGCGCCGGTTCCGACCTGTTCCGACCACAGGGAGGTTGAGGGAAAGAGCACGCCGCGACCGACCTGAAGCCTAACCTTAGCCGTTGAGGCCCAATACTTTTAACGGCATGCGCATCTGCGTGCAGTGTATTCTCTGTTTGTCACGTCTCTCGAATCAAGGTTACGGTTACTTAGCACTAGGGCTCAATTGGACGAATCGCCAAGGCTGTTAGTAATAGTTACGGAGGGGGAAAAAGTCAAGAAAGAAGACGAAGGAAAAGGAAGACGAAGTAAGCGATTCAATTGAGCTAGAAGCGATGTTCGGAACCATACACCCCATGAACACTGCAGTCCATCACGGCAGAATGTTAGACAGATGCTGTAATATCGAGATTATATTTGGGAACTCAGCACACATGGTACAAAGATGCTGCCACTACGATTACCACTGGCATATCCGCCATCTGAGCGCACAACCTAGTACAGGAACGTACCATATCTGCAGCAAGCGGCCATCTCAAAGAAGAAGCGGCAGTCACTAGTCATCATTTTGAGGTGAACAGGATGAGCAAATCACACTGTATCTGACTCCCAAAGCGCCTGCAGGTAATGGATGAGAGGGCGCATCAGCAAAACAGCCCATTAGCAATCTCCTACAAATCAGATAACCCAATCAAAATAATTATGGGCCTAAGGCAATACAACTCTACAGGGCACTCAACAGGCTCACGCCGATGCTCGTGATTCTCTTCCCCAGCTGACAGGCGCCGAGCTGAATTTCCTGTTCCCGTTATGACCATATAATCTGAAATTCTATGCTACTACAAAGTAACCCAAATGAAGCTCCCACATCTTCATACCACGTTGCAAAGGCATGATTAAACAACCATCCGCTCAGTACAAACGGGCACCTTCCCCACCTCTCCTGACTGCGTAAACTTTATGCAACCCCATACCTCCAAGCTGTGGCCCAAGTGCAACCAACTAGCTACCCTCTAACGTAGGATCAGTGGAGGGAGGCTCTGTCAAGCGCCTCTGTCAAGCAGTGCCGAAAAATCTCGAGAGCACCCACCGGCGCCCTAGAAACTAGTAATAATAATAATAATAATAAGCCTTTATTCGCATCACTTACACAACGCATACATGACGCTGGAGGCCCGCGGGAAAAGCTGTCATAAAGGCAGCTTGACAAGGCCGCAGGCCCCCGCATTAGCAGCTTTAGGCAGTGGTCAATAAAATCATAAAATTGAACATAAACAGTATAAATGATATAAAACGCACTCCAATAACAATTGGGGGACAAAGCGAAGCAACACATTCAAATTTACCGGTATGGCATTACAAAACTCGGGAATACAAGCCACATGTGCCGAAACATAACACACGTATAAATAACATTATATCAAACAGTTCACAACAAATTACGCCGGTAACAAAGCTAGCTGCACAAATGTTTCTTTCTGGAGCCCTGGACTAGGGGCACCCACGATGTCGCAATCCCCAATGAACATAACAAGTTTTTTTCTCCCTATTTCTCTCAGTCAAGAACATAGGCCATTCCGGTGTTCTTAGAAGTGGTGTATTCGAGAAAGACGGCGTGGCTATCGTCGTCGTGGTCGTGTACAAGCAACGACTACGCTTCTCTATTCGCAGTGCCCCTCCACCGCGAGCGGGGTCGCGACTAGGATATGAGAATACAAACTGAGGCCTTGGAAGTTTAGTAGCATTTAATCCGAAAGTGAAAAGCCGCAGCTTAATAACACTGCACTAGAATTTCTTTGACAAGTTTTTTGTAAGGCTCGAAATGCGATTCGAAATGAGTTTTCTTGTGATCTGCCTTGACGTTCTATCGGACAAAGTCAGTGAAGAGCGTTGCATACCGCAACATCTAGTCTTAAAGCGACGCTTTATATCGCTAGTCCAAAGAACACACCAGCGGTTTCATGTAAGCTGCAATTCCTCTGGCCTAGCCCACGAGCGTTTGCGCAATAAAAGTTGTAGAAGAGCTACAAGTAAAGATCAGTAATGGGAGAGAGCTTGGCAGGAATCAGCTGACAAAGCTCTTGCATCTAGCGACACACCGGAGTAAAGATGGTTGTGGTTAGCGTCACTAAATAAAGGCTTTTAGAGTATCGGCACTCTTTTCTCTCATTGTTATGTGCCGCCGGGATTTCCATTGGTCGGTCGGCACCACGGGATGTTTCTTTACATATGGGCTCAGCCATTTTGTTTTTGGGCGCCTCCTCTCTCTTTCTCCCGGCTGCGCGGGCGCTAGAGCGGCCGGTCGCACTCTGCCCGTCACAACCGGCGGCGGTTTTGTTCGGAGAGATGGCAACACTGCAAGCCAGAAACAAAATTTCCCCCAAACGCCTCCGGGTGCGCGAAGTGGCGGTACTCTTAAGTGTAGCTTATTCAGTGACGCTAGTTGTGGTTCGTTTCCTGAAGTCCGGTGTCGATCAGGAACCCAATCGCCCGGGCTCCGGTTGATTTGGCAGGAGGCTGGCAGGGCGATGGTGTTGAACTTCTTGGAGATGGCGGTCGAATTTACGAACTCGAGGCGTTGGGGTTGATTAACTGAAACGAAGGTTTATATACAGCTATTTACAGTAGGATAACTTAGTACATGAGTAGAAAAAGGAAAAACTTCAACCTTCAGCTAGACGCTAGCCCCGAGTGCGCACAAATCACTCGAGTTCCTCAACTTCGTCTAACTCTCCTATTCTCTGAGCGTACCCAAACCGCTCGAGAAACGACGGCCGAGACTCCTCTGTCTCGCCGCAAGATCCGTCTAGTTGCCTGGTACGGCGCTGTACCTTAAGTCTCCGACACGATCTTAACCTCTAGCCTAGGGGGCTCCCAAATCCCAACCTAGCTTTAACGGTCGAGACTCCTTGTCCCGCCGGGAACTGCCCAGCTCGGCGCTCAGACGAGAACGATTTCCAACGGCCAAGTTCGGCCTGATAACACCTCGAGATCACCCTCTCTCGGGAACGCCCCTGTAGCGTTCGTACACGCGTAAGGGAGCGCCGCAATTCACGTAGACAGCTGTCACTCAGCGCGCTACCGAATATTCAATGAGGCGCCGCCATCTTTGGGTCAACGGCACGCCCGAGGACGAGCAGGTGCGCGCGACCCTGCGGGGTGAGAGTGAAAGGCGGCGACAGTGCACTGTGCCGGCCGGGGCGCGTTCACAATGGTGTTTCGCGCGGCGCGCGCTTCGACGCCGGCAATCCCACCACCTCCGCGCGTCATGGCGACGGTTCCAGGAACCCGGCGGCGCCGTCAGCGTTCTCAAAGGGGGATCATCCCCGTGGCATTCGGTGGGACAGACAATCCGTCTCCCGTGCGCGCCGTTACGAATTGGCGACGGCTGCGGGATAGAGTCAACAGTGCTGAGCCCCCAGACAGAGTGGCGGGTTCTCACGCGCAGCCCCGGCGCCTGGCCGCTGATCTCATAAATGGGCCTTACAACCGGTAAGTGGAATTGTGCATCCGAGTGAGCGAGAAAAGTTCTCTCACGCAACAGAGCATGCGCGCAGCGAGTTGCGTGAAGCACAGGTGGAGCGACAATGGTGGGCAGGTGCGGAGGCGGTGCAGGCGTTGCCGCACATTACTGCCCCTAGGGTTAACCGTATTTTCGGAGGTGATGGGAGGCTTCCTAATGAAAATTTTGGGGAATTAAAATGGTTTATTTTCGTAGTTATAGATTTTTTCATCGCTTTCATTACGCCGGGCGGTATAGACGTTAAAGCAAGCGTGTAAACAATATTACACAATTTACGGAAACATGAATTTAAAAGGCCGAAAATAGGCCCAGGAGTATGTCGCTAGTAAACCAAACCGTTAGGGTTTTAACGTACAGGAGGTGGGAGTGACTAAAGCAGCACTGAGGCGACAAATATAACGAAACAGAGTTTCGGCTCTCACATATTTCTGACGGGATATATAAAAAACGAGTAACCACCAAACACAGTAAAACAATATACTTCTCACGGTGAAGTATACGTATCCACTAGCATCAAAAAATAGATACCAATGAGATTAGCGCACCCAGTGAGGAATGACACGTCCGACAGATGGTGCACAATAAAATAAAGTCACAATGATGTCGAGAATATAGGGTGGTAGTAGTGATTGTATTCAAAGAACGTTGACCTGGCGGTTTAGGCATTTATTTCTTTTGCTTATGTTGCTTATCGTCCCCGCGAGGCACCCTGATATATGTTCAGTAGCACGCGCATCAATGCAGCCTAAACATTCAGAGACAAGAAGGTTACATCGCGACAAGGGTCTACACGTTCTAAGTTGACGCTTCTGAGTGCGTCTTGCCAACGACGAAGGATATTTAGAATAGTTTGACGTCCTAGGGTGAGCTGTTAGCCGAAAAGAAATGATAAAGCACAGATAGCACAGACCAATGCGGCAAAACACCCCAGTTAAAAGATTTAAACAGGTAGAATGAAGAGGGACGTAGTCATGCAACCATTTTTCTCATCTGCTTGCAAAAAAAGAAGTGTGACGAAAGTAATAGTGCCCACTGGGCAAGGCTCTGAATCGAAAACGCAGGGTCAAGATGAAAGCCTCGTGTAAAACGAAAAGTAAAGGAAAGCCCTAATGGTTGGCGAAGAGTTCAGTTTCGCTAATGGTAGGACCCACTTCGGCACCCTCACTGGAATTACATTAAGTGAGACAGAGACACGGAAAAGTGCCGAGCGCATTCTCGAGTTAATGCCTCAAAATAGAGAAAAAGAGCGGATGAAAAAGTAGGGATGAAATGAGCTGTGTTTTTCTGTAAGATTAAAGACAAAATAGGATCAACAAGCGGATAATACAGTTTAACATAGCACAAAGCTTTGCAACAAATAGTACAACCCTTAGGAAAAAAAGGACCTGCCAAGAATACTAAAAAATCGGCGGTATTTTGATCTGAATCAGTGCTGGGGTAGGTGAGTAGAAATGCATTTTTAATACGAGCATTCAGAGTGGCAGCGATATTGGCTTCCCTCGAGAATAAGAAATGGTGAGGAGGACTTCGTGAGCAGATATAAAATCCACGAACCAACCCCCACATATAAATGTAGGCGCAACGAATATAAACAGAACCCGGGCCAAACTATTATCGTTCGGGCCCCAATGCTTGCTATTCACCAATCAGACATTGAGAGCTCACATAAATAAAGTTTTTCTGGTCTACCACTCTAAACAGCGAAAATGTATGGTATAAACACGTAAAATACGACCACTAAAAAAAGTTGTTCAAAAAATGCATTTCATACTGGTGTTGTGCAATAAAATGACGGCATGACCGCATTAAATGCAGTTGAATTCATGAACACTTAAATGGTTTACGCAACACAAAAGTTCACGAAGCATGCGGCGCTGCATTCGAACTCATGAGATTTCTTGCTTAAATAGGGGTTCCAATTTTCCTGTTTCTTGTGCATAAAATCGTGCCCACTGGCCTCGTTCAGATGTTTAACCAGCGAAGCTGTAACGGGCCCAGGAGTTCACACGTGTTCTTCGGTCCATCCTATGAGCCATTCCCACTTACTGGTGTCAGTAGATGCTACAGTGTGTCTACGGCATCTATAAGCCGAGCAATTGTCTCATCCTTTACGTTTAAATCATCTCCTGCTGGTTTTTCCTCACATGCTCATGACTTGCGGGAATTTTCTGCGCACGCGGCACCGCCGCCTTTTTCTTTAGCGTAGACATACAATGCCCCGATATATTATGTCTAGATAAAACAGCAAAACTAGGTTGAAACTAGCAGCTATATGCGAATTTTGTGTGCGTTTGTTATATTTTAAAGGTAGGCTCAGTTTTGTTCCGAAAAAAAAGCCATTTTTCAGGACGCTCAAGTTTTCAGCACAACATTTCGTGAGAAGAAACTTGCTTGGCAAGCGCATTCTGTGGCATAATGTGGTCCATTAAGGAAACCCCGCACAGACGACGCTAATAAAATTCGCGATAAGCCAGAAGCCCTCATGAATGGTTAAGAAAACCGAACAGCCATCACATTGCAGCAAAATAGATATTAGCTTGTCGACTCACGGAAACAAATAAGTTTACGCTATGCCCCATTCACCTGGAAATGCAGAAAAATTGTCGTTTAGGCGGGGAACGTGCTGTGAGGGGAAACCATTAGACATGACGCCACATACTTTGTGCTCTGGCGTTCTTTTTTTGCTTACCATGGTTTCTTAAACACTCGCGACCGCAGCAGCGATTACTGGGCTTATGCCGTGAAAAAAAGGTTGCGTAGAATTTTACATTTCACAACAGGGAGTTCAACTCATGCAACGACATGTTGCTTAGGGTTTTCTCGGTATCAGCCAATCGCCGGCGTCATACCTCAATGATGAAAGGATGTTGTGGCTCGACCACCTCTCATTTATTGTTCTCCTTCTCCAGGGTATATAGCAATACTTGCACCCTTGGTACACGTAAGCACTTCTAAAAAAGAAGTGACACAATGTGCCCAAAGCCCAAGCATGTGAGAATCAGGGAAATCGCATACAGGGTGCAGTGACTAGTAATATCACCGCTGCCTTGTAAAGAAAAACCTACTCAATCATATCCGACGAAATCTGGACAATCAACAATTAAAAAACAGAGGTAAGAATAAGAACAAGCGATAATGAATTTGCAGAAAATTGCAAGTTTGGCAGGACGCAGGACGTCGATCAACTGTTGGTTGAGAGAACCAGTTACTGCGCACATCAACAATAACAACTTGTTAAAAACGCAAACAACGTCCGCCGGTGATATGAATAATTCTGGGAAAAAATATTGGAGAAGCTTGCACTAATTCGGGCAAGGCTTGAGCAATAGCGAAGCTGGGGGATTTATTTCTACGTGAACACTGTAGGACACACCACCCCACATTGAATTATGGTTAGGAATTGTCTATTTAATGCTCCGTAGTCGCTTTTTACTGTGGTGGTTGTAGTCTTCGTCTTATCCATCTATATTGTAAGGGCCTTGGGTACTAGGTGAGGTAAGGCGTTTATGTTACGACAAAAGCCGTCTCCGAACACCGGTCCAGCAACCAACGAGGATGATGATCAGTCCCATGGTAGACGAAGCATTCCTCGATGTGTTTGATGATGGGGATAATGGGGAAGTGAAATAAATGATTTTCTTTGCTCCGGAGCTTCGCGCTCACACTTGTTTCCACGCCCGTCGAAGCGGAGTCCCGGCCGCATTCACACTGAAGGACGACGACAGAACGGCTTTAGCCGAGACACGTGCACAATCTCGGTGCCTCGGCATCGGCGGTCGGCAGATGGAGTTGTGGAAGTTATGCGGAAGTTGACCAGTTAGGTTTTCCCTAGAACGGTGTACGGTCTAAGGAAACAGTGATGGAGCTTTTCGCAAAGTCCCGGAACCCGGAAAGAAAATCAACAGTATGGTGAGATGCATTGTAGCGCTCTGTCCTGTCCTGTTGGCACTCAGTAGTATGGTCAGGGCAAGCTGGCGGCAATACTTCACGCGAGAGATGAACTGTTCAGTGCTTGGAGCAGAACGTGATACAGGGGCGGTAAAGGAACAGGTGTCTAGGGGCGAGGATGGTTGGCGGCCGTATACGAGGAAGAATGTGGAATAACCGGCGGTGCGTTGGAAAGCCGTATTGCAAGCAAATGTTACGAACTCGAGTATGTGGTCCCAATTGCTATGATCAGGTGCAATGTACATTGAAAGCATGTCAGAAAGCGTGCGATGAAATCCTCCAGTAAGTCCATTAGTCTGAGGGTGATATCCGGTGGGTAATTTGTGAACAGTTCGTGAGGCATGCAGGACTTCTGCAACAACGTTCGAAAGAAACGTTCTCCCCCGGTCACTTAGCAGAACACGAGGACCGCCATGGCGCAAGACGATGCGATGCAAAAAGAATCTGGTGACGTCTTCGGCACATCCAGTGCCCCGGGGAGTCGTTTCATAGTAGCGTGTCAGATGATCCACCACTGTCACGATCCAATGGTGACCGGTAGGAGTTTGAGGTAGCGGCCCATACAAATCAATCCCAACAACTTCAAAAGGCTCAGCTGGGCACCAGATAGGTTGTAGCTGTCCAGCCAGAGGTGATGTAGGGCGCTGGCGACGCTGGCAGGAGGCACAGGACGGGACGTACTTGGATAGGCTTGTGGACATGCCAGGCCAAAATAAACGGGCTCGGATGCGGTCATACGTTTTCTGATATCCAGGTGGCCAGCGGTCGCATCGTCATTAAAGGCCTCTAAAATGTTCCGCTGCAGTGCCGGGGGCGCAACGGGAACCCACTTTTCTCCAGTAGGATGGTAATTTTGACGATGCAACACGCGTTCGACAATCTCAAATTTTGTTTGCCCTCCACTACGGCGCGCCTCATCGCCTGCGTTGCGTCGGCGCGTTCAATCCCACACAGAATCAATTATATATCCACGGCAGTGTACGGCAGGGGTATACACAAAAACGCTTCTTTGTTAGGTAACTTAGTCGAAATACCGCGTGATGTGCCCCAGCCAGCAAAAGATTCCGTGCCGACAGTGTTTCCGATGCCCCCCAGAATGTGTCGAAATCTTATCCCTTGAAGAGCATATCGAGGATAGAGCGCAGCGACACGATTCCATGGTTTGGCGGCTTGATCGTTCTTAATTCGCAAAAAACGTACTGGCATTAATTCATGCTTTGGTAACAAACTTTTCGTATTCGTACGAACCAATTTATTTAACTAATCTGTTTTGTAGAGGACGAAAATGCTCCCTTAATATCGGCTGAAAGCGCCCATACCTGCGAATGTAGCACAGCGAAGCGCGCCGTCCGCTGCACGCCGACACTGGCCGGCCGCGCTCCAACTTCGTGCAGCGCCGCCGCTGCATGCATCACGGAGGAGCCCCCTTTGAGGCCGCCGGACAGCAGACTAGCAAGTATTTCTAGGGACCATACTACCGCTCTGCAGCCTAGGTTACCTCTATTCACGCGTCCGCCATACAGAGTGGAGACACGTATACGCTGGAGCTGCCTTTTTGGTTCACTCGCTCGTCGTCGAAGCAAGTCATTGTATCAAAACCGCGCTAAATTATCGCCGCTACGCGGTTTACTGGCGAAGTTTGAATCACTTTATCTGTTTCGCGTTGCTGGGTCTCGTGGGAAACAAAAAGAACAACGCGTTGAGCACGTCGACCCAATTGCGGCTGCACGGGACCATTCAAAAGGTGTCTCCACCCTGTACGGCGGCGCTGGCAAAAAGGTACCCTATGGCGGTGTTCGTGCGTTTGATTTCGTTGAACCTAGATGGAGCCAACATACCATGGCAAGTAAGGTCCCTAAAATTACTAAGGTAGCGCCAACTGCTCCCTCCTTCTCCGCTGCCCTCCTCTTTTTTCTCACCCCTCACCCGCGGCCGCCCGCGTCCCTTTAACTCCGCGGCGGGCCGCCATTTGTTGGGCTTCCTCAGAGCAGACGACCCTCGTCACGCTTCGGGCCGCTTCGCTGCAGTTGTTTCGTGCAGTTTGCTCTTGTTTTCGCGCCGCAATCGCTCTTTGGTAGCATTAATAGTATTTCTAGAGCCCCGTTTTACCAACACGCATTAAGTGAGGCTGTTTTGACGTATGTTATTGTCTAGAAGGGGATATTTGCGGGGTGGATGCCGCGAGCGCAATCGGACAGCGCGGTTTGTTGTTTTACGTGTGCGGCATGCTCAGGATAGTTCGTGAACGCGAAAGGATCGAACGTGGACGTTTCAAATTGCTCTGTTACAGTAATTCCGTTCTTGCATTTGCGTGATTAAGTTGTGGTCGTGCAAGCGGATGGTTCGTGGTTGGTTCGTGCACCGCATGGTTCGCGGTGGCCTTGGTTCGCGGCAGTTGGAGCGCTGCGCTGGCTTTTTCGCGTTCGCGTTTTTTGCGTTAGTTGTAGATCAATTAGGCAGCTCTCAGTATGCGTCCCGCATTAGCTACTGACATTCATGCCACCTTTATTCCGTGCACTTTCCGGTGCTTTGACGCTGTTTCAAAATATATGTCACCTTCCCGTCGTTATAGGCTGCTGTCAGGGTCAAAGTTCTCGCGTCTCCTCGTTGGCCTCGCCCATGACGGCTGTACTTTTGGCAGTGCGTCCGTGGCATAGCAATATTTGTGCGATTGGCATCCACAATTACTTCGAGTAAGGCCCTGTCGGGCATAATTGGAAAAGGCTGGCACAAAGAACGCGCAGTTAAAGAATGCGGTGAGCTTACGATTAGTTGTAGTGCCCAGTTCTATAATAACTACCGTATTCCAAGGCCAGAAGCGCGCTAACAAGCGCAATTGTGAATCCTTTTATGCTGTACAGCTAACATTGATTAATGTGTGGGCTTTGATAAGTTACAGCTTGCTACAGCCGAGCTGGCCGTGACTGCACTGACCTTATTGGAGCAGCCGAAGGCACAACAACTCGGCATCGCGAAGCTACATGAAGTGACGCCGACGGAACAATTGTTTGAAACGAGCAGCTGTCTCTTCGGTTGTTATCGGTTGTTATACGCTGGCGGCTTCGATAAGGCCTGCTCCGAGGCAGCTGAGCCTAAAATGGCGAATTTAAATGGACAGTGGCGGCGAATAGAAGAAAAAACAAACAACGCGGGGACCAGGTACTACGTCACTGGCCGTTGGCCTTTGGCGCGCGGCTTTTGCCGGCGAAAAAGAAAATGGCAAAAAAAGAAGGAGGAAAGGAGCGCGGACGAGGGCGAAAGGCGGCGAGATCAAAAGATGGCGCTACCTTAGTAATTTCAGGGACCGTAGTGGCAAGCCGTATTTAAACCTGGCTTGTTTTTGTTATGGGAGCAAATAATGATATCGTGAAACGTAGTGCTCGCTCGACAAGTATGGTCTCTTGAAACACCGTTGCTTGCGTCAATCCGCCAGGGTCGTCTGAGACAACCCCAAAGACCGCTGTGCTGTGCAGGTAAACCAAACTTAATGCGCGCAGTACCAACAGCAGTACGCATCAATACTTCTATGTTTACTGTGCTTTCGTAACTTCCACTGATTGTACCACACTTCTTATTGCTTTAAAAAGAATGGGCCGTGAAGTTAAGCACAAATAGCTCGTTCTGCAAGCTGATAAGCTCAGCCTAATTTGCGTTTGCTTTTGCCGGCCTCCGCCAACCGCAGAGCAGGCTCGTATGACGTAATAGGTTCTGTTGCGGGAAATGAGCGAGTCGGTCGCATGGCCATTCCCTTTATTCCTAATTTATAGCTTATTTGAGCGAAGTTTACGATAAAACTGGTGTAAGTATGATTCTAACGAGGCCGTCTTTCGAATCAACCAAACTTGTGTTTTGTCTTCATGGCTCATTTAATGAACCCTTTATATCATCTGTTGCTGTTCATGAAGGTCTCCCACAGTGAGCTGATTGCAGGAAATTTAGTAGAACTTTGCAGAACATTTAATCCAAAGGTTGCTGAATGTCCTGTTGAGCTGCTGGCATGCCTAGTGGGGAACACCCTTGGCAAGGTGCAACTGCGTCACTGCTACAGGAGGAGGCTTCTTTAGAAGTGACACTGACGGAAGCTTCCCCACTCCTTCGAATATTGTTTCTGGCCGCCAGGAAGTCGAACACAAAATATATCGTGTTTCTCGAGGACCCGAAGTGGAGAATACCCTGTTATCCTAAAGTGAAAAACAGATGATGTCAAGCTGGCAGGTAAAAAATACATTCATAAATGTAGAGTCTCAGTTTGTGATGAACCTATTTCATCTATTGTTATTAGGAGCAGTGCTAGTCTCACAGACCGAGTTTCTCGGTAATGCGTGCAATTACAGCTGCCGGACTTGCCGAAACTCGAAATTTCGGGGATACATTTTACTCCAGCCGTAGGCGGTCACCGAGGCTGAATTTCTGAAAAATACCCTTAAAAAATTAAAGGGAAAGCGTACGTTTTACAAAAGTTTGAATATATCGCTTGACAGAAGTGGTTTTTCTGCTGATATAGGACCTATACAGAAAGTTTTCCGGTGCACCCCTAAGCGCAACGTCAATGGGGCGAATCTTCCTTTAGGAACAAGCTAAAGGGTCTTTCTGATTCCTCATTATCTGTTCTGCCCTTGAATATACGGAATTTATTTTTTCTTACCAAGGCTACCCCAAAGCCTGCAAAAAACCATTTCAACACGTTGTCGCAAGACACTGCTGAAAGGTAGAAATTTTTTGACAGAGCACGGTCATAATGTGAAAAGGCCTGACAGGTGAAAAACAAAACAAAACAGAAAAACGCCTGGTGAATATGGTGTTGCAAGATGCCTTAAATTTCGGAGCTACAATACTACCATGATGGAGGAGCCCAATATTGCTAAAATACAAACAAATATGAGCCCCTGAGAGAGTGATAGCGCACAAAGTGCTTTTTAGATATCCCTTATTTATCGTAAACGCATTGAAGTTATCAACTGGTGTTTGTTGAAATAGAGAGCCCACATGAATCTGAAAAAAGAATTAGGTTCTTCCAATCTCTTACAGGGAGAATAAAGATTCGGGGTTTATGTGTTTACGCATTCCTTATGAAGTACGCAGCCAGTTGATGTCCCGACTAGGTTTTTGCTGAGAAATGTGACGAGTACGAAAGCACAAAAAAAGTTGCATGATTTTGTCCTGAGGAAAGTGTAACTACCTGAAGTGGATTTTTGGCATTACACATGCTAAGTAAAATTGGCTAAGCAATCACAGCAACGTCCAGCCTGAAATGTAAGACCCAGAGGCTTGAATTTTCGGGAGTACATTCTTATTATAGCGGAGGCGTTCCTTTAAGCCCAGGTTTTCTAACAGCACACTTAAGGAAATAGGTAAAAATTTTCAGTGCAGTTAAATCGGCTGGGGTGCTTTGGCGGGGAAAGCCTTTGTGAGGTTATGAAATACTTCTGTGCTGATTCATTGTATCTGCATTTCTTTGTTGGCTTCCATTTGTTCGCCTTCTCGCGTAAAATATTTCCACAGGCTCCCTGATTACAATCCCGTGTTTCCACTTGCATTGTACCTTTAATTTCTCTGTCTTTTAAAGCGAATGATTAAGCAAGCAGGCTGGTAACATGCATAACACCTTCCCCTGATTAATACTTCTGCGACGACGGGGGCGATTATTTTACTCACGTGCCGTCAAGTCCATGTGTTACCCGAACGAACTATAATTTTTTTTCACCCTGGTCCCCATGCGGATATAGGGCGATGTCCCATCAGATGTCAGTGGATATAGGGAGATGTCCCATCAGCACGACGCGATGGGCATATTTTACTCTAAGGGATCAGGTTGGGTTATTGCAAGTGCATAATACTAATGTTTAACTGTTATATTTCCGCCCTGGTAAAACCAACCTCCCATTCTTCTAACATGTCCATTATCTCCCCCACTATTTCGCTTGCACTTGGAACAGCTTTGCCTCAGTATCACAAAAACCGTGAAGGGTTCCTCACTGGCGCACTCCGAGTTTAAAAAATGGGTGTACACGAACGACGTTAACTACTTTTCTTACGACGACGAACATGTATTGGAAGCGCTCGGGTTGACAATGGAATTTTGCGGTGCGCGTAATGCTGGCTTGAATCTTGAAAAGACCCAGGGATGTCGGTTCGGCCATGGGTATTTAAGCGGGTTCCTCGGCGGAATTACGTGCGGTTGGGAAAGAAGTCTTTGCTAGGGATGCTCCTCCTCATATACAGTCATAGGTCGGCGTACTCACTCGATGATGATTGAGTACACACCCAGAAAAAAAAGGTGAGTATGATGACGAGTGAGTACAGGGGTAAGTCCACTACTCGTGAATACAGTACTCATGAGTACACAACTCATGAATATGAGTACTCATGAGTACAGTATTCATGAGTATGAGTACTCACGAGTTTGAGTACTAAGGAGTATGAGTACTCAAGAGTACACAGTACGCGTGAGTACACAGTACTCGTGAGTACACAGTACTGAAGAGTACAATACTCATGAGTACTGGTTTTGCGAGTGCTTACACTCGCAAATCCAGTACTCGTGAACCAGTATATGCACTCGTGAGTACAGTAGTGCAAACAAGTTTTATCACGAGCTCGAGTCCTGACGCACGTGTACGAGTTGCAAACGTTTAGCGGCGCCGCTGTGCAGCTTAACAGTCAAGGATGGCAAAATTAAACAACGAAAACTGCACGTCCCCCCTTTCCCGGTTCCTGTTTGGCGCTGTAAGCGTTTCTGGCGGTCGCTCGCAAAGGGGTCACGGTGAAGAGGGAAAAACGAGGGGGTGAGGGCCGGCGGGAAACGCGGCCGCAGTAGCTCTTCTCCTATGGCACTTGTTGACTGCCGCAGTTATTTTTGTTGACGTGGCCTGTGAACGCGTGGCGGCTTCATTGCGCTTGCTCCCTTCCAGTTGTTTTAGGGGAGAGGCAGTGGAGGCTGCTAGCAATGCAAACACTTGGCTTACTGAAGTCCCTCTTTTTCTGTCTTGAGAAGTTTCCGTAGACGCATGTCACGCTGTGTAGTTGTTTCGTGAGCCGAACCGCTCATTTCAACAGTCGCAGTTAATTTACGTAACTCGCGTCAAACCGACTGCGCGGTTTGTAACGTTTGTCTCACCGAAATTGTCCGCACCATTCCGCTGTGCGTATTCAAGCGACAATTTGGCTGATGTACGTGCGCCCATATGGGTTTATTAGGTTCCCGTTTTGAAACATTTTGCTCAGGTTCGCTAGTAATATGGTCTCGTGTAGTGCCATTTACAAGTGAGCATATAGCCCCACCGCACAGGCGCGGCGGTGGAATTTGCCCCAGCAATGGAAATAAAATTTCCGAGTACACCTAAGCACGTTTGTGAGTTCTGAATCGGACATCATAATATCCAGTTGAACGCGTGCGACGCCTTGTTTAGCCTCGCATAATTACTTTAACATTTTATTTTTTCTGTTTAGCCTTTCATTCGAGCCACGACCTAGCTAAGATGGTGCAGTCGACAGGATCAGGATTTGAGGCCATGAGAGGACGAACGGACGAAGAGACGAACAACGCGGACGAACCGCAACACGACTACGAGAGTGCGGCACGCAGACGTGAGGCACCGACGGACTCTATGTCAGTGCTTGTCGACACACTGCCGTCTTCAACGGAACGCTACGTCCTATGCTCTGCGAAGAAACAGCAGTTCGTGAGCGCACCACGATTACGAAGGCTACCCTGCTCAGGCCGTAAGGACGACATTGTCTTGCGTTTTCTAGAGGACAACGGAGAACGTCGCCATCTCTCCAAACGAACTGAAGGCTGCCTCCTACACCAAACGGCCGAGGACCCTGCAAGCGGCGCTGTTTGAGAGCAGGAGGCTGCGTGAGGAGGAAGATTTGGAGGAAGAGAAACTTTCTTAATGTACAAGACAGAGGTAAAGAGAGGGAGGGGCGGTTAGGCCTTTCTTGCGTGGGTGGTACTCCTCAGTCCGAGATCCCATTGGTCGAATCCGCCGCCCGTTCCTGCTGGACGAGAGCCCACTGAGACTCTAGGTCCGAGCAGCCGGACAGGGCCGCCTTCTAGCCCTCCCTCGTTGGCTTCACTTTGACTTTTAACCGTGCATTATACTGGCAGGCCCATTCCACATGATAAGTGTCTGCCCACTGACCGCAGATGTTACATGAACCCGAGAAGGACGGGTTGATGTGTTTGAGCATTGCGCGGCTGTAGAATTAGCCCGTCTGCAGCTGGCGAAGATGGCGCTCCTCAGTTCTATCCAGGCCCTGGGAGGGCACCGGGAACACCCGCCTACGGTGGCAATGGTATGCTGTGACCTCAGGGAATGTGGTTAGCGGGTAAGGTATAAGCGTACGGTCAGAGCCTGGGAAGTCGGAAGAACTCCGGGGGAGAGACGCTCGGATGGTTGTGTGCGCAGCCTCGTTCCCCTCTACTCCCTGGTGGTCAGGTACCCATACAAGTTGTTTTATGGTGTCTGATATTTCTGTATTGGCGTTTATTAGAATTTTGTTCTAGCTAGGAGTGCTATCCGACCCCTGATTAAATTTCAGCAAGCTTGTTGCGAGTCAGACATTATGTGCGTTGCGTCAGAGTGAATGGCGGCCAAAGCTATAGCCATCACTTTAGGAAACTCAATTTTACTCGTTTTCACCGATAGTCCATCCACCTGTATTCCCTCATGCAAGACCGCAACCGTACAGACGCCCTCCGGTGCGGGCCCCGCTGCGTCTACATAATACACGCCTTTACGGGTGCCATATTGTTTTGTTATGGCTGTTGCTCGGGCTTGCCTTCTTCCTGAGTTTCGGACAGGATGCATATTACGGGGCAGAGGTTTAACGATTAGTTCACTGCGCCAAGGGGGAGGGATGTCCGCTCTGTCTTCAGTGGTAGGGGGTAGAGCGATGCGGAGATCTTCAAGGACCTGTCTGCCAGTAGTTGTCATTGACAGTCGCATGGTTTGACTCGTGCACTGAGCCGCTATAAGCTCAGTGATCGTATTTTGCATCCCGACCTCTGTTAAACGTTCAGTGGACGTTTGAGAAGGGAGTATTAACAAATGCAATAATGCCATTGTCCCTAACAAACTTAAATCCACATGTGAACAAATCAGCCGCATGATCCGTCGAGTATCAGGCAAACACGGGGGTCTCCAGGAATGCGAGATGCTCCGCCTAGTGCTGGCCTTCGTCATCAGCCGCATAACATATGCAGTGCCCTATCGCAATGGAGGACAAAACGATCTTAAGAAATTTGACAATATGATCAGGTCAGTTGTTAAGAGTGCGTGATGAACGAGAAAGTTTTCAGAGACAACTGGCGAGAGCCGGCCGCACGTTTCCCATGGTTCCTGGGCTGCACGAGATCCGGACACAGGCAGAATGCACGACGTCACGCACATGAACGAGAGGACGCATGCAAAATTGTGATTGCGTGCTCACCGACCTCTCCCAGGTAATCGCCAAGATTACAGAAACGCATCGAAGGTCAGTGCAGTTCTGGCGAGATAACGAACACACGTTGCTCTGCTACATCGCCCACGAGCTACATCGCCCACACGCAGGTCATTCCAGCAAAAGAGCAACGAGACGCGCAACGTGCGCAGCGTGCACGAGCCAGAAGGCACCACGTTCCCGGCACCCGCTATTCCGGTACAGACGTACACGAACGGAACGCTGAGAGCACGGAACGCAACGAAGCCTGTACGTACATTTTTCGCTCATGCTGTCCCGGCGCTGTTCCATGCAACCAACGACATCACATCCGGATTGGCGGATATGGCCACGACAAGCGAACAAGACGCATGGCGGCCAAAATGACTATACGTGGCGAACAACCGCACATTAATTATAGCGGAGTTTCCTAGATAAAACGAGACGCACAGCGCACGAAACGCACCAGAGGCGACGAACGACATCCAACTTGAACCAGTGGAGCTGACCACTGCGAACGAAATGCACAGCGCACGGAACGCCACCAAGCCAGCACACACAGAGGAAACTACTATTCGCGACATCCTCCGCTCCCACTGCTTCTATCTTGACTTGGCCAGCGAATGTCACAACCACAGAAATCACCTGGCCACAAGCAACACTAGACCCAGCGCACGCAGTTCAATCCCACCGGAACGTACGAGCTCTCCCCACCCGCTGCTCCAGCCCGATGTCCAGCGGACGAACGACATAACACTCGTGCAGGTGGGTCCGTCAACGAGTAACGACACGGCCAGCGCATGCGGCATGTCCGAGCTAAAACGAACAATATCCCCGGCACCCACGTTCCGACCGAGACTCACACGACAGACACCATTTCCTTCAAGAGGACGCAACCGCGAGCAAGCGGACTCGGGACGAACGGAGCCTGCTGGTATGGGAGACAAAGCGATTATAGCATTCTCGAAACAACGGTCAAAAGACGAGGGCTTGAGCGACGACACGGACACGGCAAGAACGGAAACAAATGAACCCGATCCCGACGAATGCTTCGAATGCCCTAACGATGAAGTCACGCTTGCGAGGCCAAGGAATGTGGGACCGAACGGACGGCGTGAACCACGCCTGCTTCCCCACCACAACGGTTTCACTTCCGAAACAACCACTGCGACTGCGAGCAGGGAGCCGCAATGACCTTGACCGATCAGCCATGCCACCGTACGAAAACGCCACGCTACCGCACACTAAACGAAAAGCCAAACGGCTCCCGCATCATACGCAACGCACACGACAATTCTAGCAACGTCCTCAACACGCCGAACTATGCCATCCCTACACAACGCAGCTCGCCACCGGACCAACCGGACGTCTATGCCCCCACGTGCATCAAGCACGCGACGAGCTACACGAACACAATCGCCGACGGAAGCGGCGCGGTTAACGCAACGCCGTAAACACTGTCAAGTTCAGGTCTGAGGAAGGCATACTCGGCACACACACACAATAAAATCAAGCAGGTTTGAAATTCACCGAAACTCAACGAGACGAACACCCTCTTACTGAAGTTTCTGGTATCTGGATTAATAAAAAACAAACGCCAGCATCGAGAATCTGTGAATAATCGGACAGTGATCTGGATACAAACGGACGTCAATCTACCCGAACCTTTCAGGCAAAATTCAGATTTAGAGCGCGATTACGAGAGTATCAGCGCGCACGGAAACGAAAACGGACGACAAAAGCTGCCACCCGAAGACACGCACAAAACCGCAGTTTACGGCCACGGCCGCACCGACAAGTCCCGAGCTCTCCTGAGTCCGACCCGGCCTAGACTTCGTTGTTTTATTCCTGAAACAAGAGGAGACGCCAGACGCAACGCGAGTGCTTAGGTTCTGTTTCGCTCTCTCACATGTACGTGCCTTCGCGCAGTAAGTCGCCCTACGACAGTACACCGCATCAGACGTTTTCTTCCCATCCTGATATATATGTAACCTGTGTTTTTCCAATCAATTAAACACTTTTTTTCTATTTATTCTTCCATTCAAGATACAACCAAGCTAACAGTGCAGATAAGTTGATTATTCGTGAGTAATACAAATTGAATGCTCATGATTACATATTGAGTACTCGTGAGTGCAGAATGAGTAGTAGTCATGAGTGCAGAATGAGTAGTACTCGTGAGTGTACAATGAGTAGTACTCATGAATGTAGAATGAGTACTCATGAGTACAGAGTGAGTACTCACGAGTACAAAGTGAGTACTCATGAGCACAGATTATGTACTCAGGAGTAGAATGAGTACTCATGAGTACAGATTGAGTACTCATGAGTACAGAGTACTCACGAGTACAGAGTGAGTACTCATGAGTACAGATTATGTACTCAAGAGGACAGATTTAGTACGAATACTCGTGAGGACAAATGAGTTTGAGTACAAGTGAGTATGATTACAAATGAGCATTTGATGAGAGAGTACGAGTGATTTTGTGAAGAGACAGGCTTTTTGAGTCTGAGATTGATTGAGTACAGCGTGAATGAAAAAAATTGTGCTTCAGTTTGAGGGAGTGCTTTCCGTTTTGCCAAACTATGTATACAGTACTTTCAATCTCGCGCCCATTTGTGAGCCGAAGAGCTAACCATTCCTAGGTTATGAACAACCACGAAACATCACCTGCACAACACTCAACTTTAACAGATCTGTAGCGTGACAAATTGATACATGCAGAATAAATCAAGGATTACTATAACAACTTGTGTGCAAAGAAAAATATGATAAAAGTAAAACATTTTTAAAAGATCACTTGCTTAGAAATAAATTTCGCATATATTCAAATACCTTGTATTTGCTGCAAGACCGTGCAGTTAGGTTTCAGTTAGAAATTTTAGTATTATTTTGTACTTCTGTAGTTGTTATTATGACAGAACGTTTAAGTTTATAAAATTATTTGCTTTCAAAAAAGGCATAAGCAAGCTGCAAATACACCCAAAGCACAGATTCTTCGCTGCAGCGCCGGGCGTACACCGGAGGAAAAATTTAAGCACATCTTACTGCTTTTGTCCACTAGGACTGCATATACACTGTGTGTGCTCTTGTATCACATAAACATCGTCCGGCCAAACGTATAATACCTATGTATAGCTAAAACCAATGAGAAAATAATGTGCAGCTGGTATTCCAATCTTTGCCTTGTTATTGGCTTCAAACCTGCAATGAAAGCCAGCTACGAAATTACTCTATATCCCTGTAAATACTTTTTTTCTTATGGGAGGTGATATTGAAATTTTGTCGCGATGCGCCATTAAAGCTTACCATCCTACAATTTCGGAGGTACATTTTATAAATCCAGGGCTCAGGGGCAGTTTTGTATAACCTGACATTCTCTTTTATGAACACTCTGACGCTTTGATACTTTTGTCGGCGAACGAGAAAAAGGTTTCACTTTTAACCTGCTTTCGTTCTTTGGTTTGCCTGATCAAGTTAGTAGGACATGTGAGGCAGTAAAATTATTGAGTATTGTTCTGCTTGAAGTGTTTGAGGCATCTGTTGCTTCCACTTAAGCACTGAGGTGGTTACGAGAACAAACTTGTTTTGTCCGGACTGTACATACTTTTTTATGAAGGTGTGCACATATATGGCACTCCAGGTAAATAATTTTTGGTTATATGCTCTTCAATAACAGGATATTGAAGCTCAATGTTAGTACCGCCTTTACTCACTGTATTCGTGTTTAGAGTCTAGAGAGGTTGTTATTGGTAATTTGTTTCCACTAACAAATGATATTAGAAGTTAAAATGAAATATCGGCAAACACGTACAGGTGTCTCTAGAAAACGTGGCCCGGCTTTGTGAAATTAGAATAATTTCTATTCTATGCGGCTTCCAACGTAAATAGAATATCGCGGCACGATTGTATTCTAGAATGACTTTCTTAAAAAGTCACTTACAGGTTGCTGGCTTGGCGCATAGAAGAGAAACTCCCACAAAATCTCCAACCCGTGCTCCGTTTACTTTTCGGGGCCTATACCTCTCGGTCCTCAAAGGGCAGCCTGCCTTTGCTGTTTATTTTTGTAATATCTAAGGAAATATATCTCAGAAAAGTACCAAAAGATATAAACCTCGGAACTGGGGCCTAATATCATTGTATACATTGATTTGTTGAATGTGTTGCAGAAAAACGTCTTCAGTGTCGCGCGCCCTGTGCGTGATAGCAGCTCTTGTAGCTTGGCCAAAAAACGCTTCCACCTGTTTCCATCTCTTACGGTCCTTGCTTCGCTTGTGTACTCGTGCGTGTTTTTTGCGGTTTTATAGGGGTAAACTCCGCACAAAAGTGCGCCAATAAAAATGTCTAAGAAGGAGGATGCACATATGAATAATTAGCCTGGCCAAAGAAGTACCAAATCCCGAGTTGTTAGGAAAGGATATAACGCGTCTAGATCATTTATTTAGTGAGAGCAAATGAATAAAATGTTTTGTTCGCACACCTTGTTTAGCTGTTGGGAGAACTCTTGACACTTGTCCCAAAGTAATCTGTGCTGGTGCATTCCCTATAGGATCGGCCAGATTTCCCACAAATGTTGGCGCTCCAGCGGCGGTAATTGATATTTTATTCAAACAGCTGGAAGTTCAGCTGATGGAACTGTTTGCAATGATTTTTTCCGCATTGGCTTATAGTGCCCGTAACTCCGAAAACACCAGCGAGAAGGCCGTGAGTCGGGTACTTTCCTCCCGTTTCAAGCAAACTTAGTTGCGCTGGCGTACTTAATACAGGAAAGAAATTCTTGCAACAGTATTTATTTATTTATTTATTTGTTTATTTATTCATTCATTTATTTATTTATTTGTTTATTCATTTATTTACTTATTACAATACTTTCAGGGCCTCGAGGGCGTTGCAGAGAGTAGTGGGTCATACAAGTTTTTGTTTAAAAAAAGTTCGATAAGGGGTTCTTGAATAATGAAGGATCAGTGATGCTGGCGATCGAAGCGGGTTGGTGGTTCCCTTCCGACGCAGTGTTCGGTACTAAAGAATTGAAGCCGATGTTTGTGCGGCAGGATGGCCCTTGAACCTTCCATTTGGGTTCAAAACGTGAGGAAACATATGAAGGAACGGCAAAAATGTCGCACTTGATGTCACGGCTAGTGAAATAACTTGTATGAAAAATGCACAACTGGGATAAATTTTTTTCCTACTCGATGGTCAGGAAGATGTAAATGCATTTTAATTGAAGATACACTGGAAGTTAGAGAGTAGTTGCACACAGTAAATTGGGTAGCACGGTTCCGAATGGATTCAACGGAGTTAGAAAGGAGTAATAAATGCGGGTCCCGTGTAGAAGACGCATATTCTAATTTAGATCTGACGAGGGCTTTGTATGACAGTAGTTTAAAAAAAAGGGGCAATTGAAAAGTTACGGCGCAGGAAGCCAAGCATGCGGTTTGCTTTACTGGTTACGTAATCAACATGCGTTTGCCACTAGAAGTTATTGCTTTTGTGAACACCAAGGTACTTGAACGTATTAGCAGCGTCCATAGACCTACTGTTTAGTAGGTGAGGGTAGGCAATGCTGTTTCAGTTAGGTGTAATTCTCATAGCTTCGAATTTACGCACATATGGTATCATTAACGAATCTTCACACCAAAAAGAAACACTGTTCATGTCACTTTGAAGTGCTGAGCCGTCATTAGGATTGGTGATTTAACGGTAAATTACGCAATCGTCTGCGAATAGTCGAATGGAGGAAGAGATGTTGTTAGGTACATCATTATTGTTTATAAGGAAGAGAATGGGACCTAACACAAAGCCTTGTGGTACACCTTAAGATACAGCGTCGGTAGGTACGTTGCAGGCGTTACTAAAAACGTACTGTGATCGATTAAGCAAGATGTCTTCAATCCACCTTAGCACGTTATAATCAATATTAAGTTTGCTTAACTTTAATAATAAAAACGGTGCGATAGGGTTTAAATGCTTTTTGGAAGTCGAGATAGATAAGTAAATGAAAGAACTGCGGCCCGTGACAAAGAATAGGTCATTTGCAAGAAGTGGGACTTGGGTTTCACAGGAGTGATACTTCCTAAAGCCATGGTTATGTTTCTTGAAGTTATTCGATTCCAGAAACATTGTAAGATTGGAATAGATGACATGCTCGGAGATTTTGCGACGGGCACTAGTTAGGGTGATTGGTCGGTGGTAGGTGGCGTGTGTAGAGTTCCTCTGCTTCTGTACTGGAGCCAGCCTCCCAATCACCGGGTAGCATCGAACATTCCAAGGACTGAGCGAAAAATTCCGACAGTAATGTTGATGAATAGGTGGCGCTATGTTTCAAAAAGTGTGATGGAATTACATGAATACCAGGCGATGAGGGGGATGTCAGGTTTTGAATGAGCTTTGCTATGGCTTCCCGATCGATTGATTGATTGGAGGGTTTAACGCGCCGACGCCACGCAGGCGATGTGGCACGTCGTAGTGGAGGCTCCGGATTAATTTTCACCACCTGAGGACCTTTCACGTGCACCGAAATCTCGTACACTTGGGCGTTTTTGTTTTTTGCCTCCATTAGAAAAGCGGCCGCCGCGGCCGGGAATTGAACCCGTGACCTCGTGCGCAGCAGCGCATCGCATTAGCCACTGAGCCACAGGGCCACATTAGCAACAGGGTCAATTATAGAAAAGTATTGATCATCGTTAATACTTGGTGTACTGCAGGCAACATCGATGGAAACGACTGCAGAAAAACACTTTGCAATGTTAGGCAGCATTCATTATACGGCATAACATTTCCGCGGTTATCACAAAGGGCTATCGTTTTTCTTTAAAACCATTGAATATTTCTTGAAATTTACGCGGGTAAGTTCAAAGGTAAGGAAGCGTTGTTGAAAAGAAGAGGTGTTTGGCTTGTCTCAGGGCTACTGTATATTACAAAACCATGCGGTGATAAAGTTCCACCACCTTAGCTGTTGTTAGCTCTCAGCGCCTTCTGCGCAACCTGTTTTCTGTAGTGCGAAGCCTACTTAAAGCGGATGTAAACCACAGGGAGCGATAGGCACAACGGGCGGTAAAGAGAGGGACAAACCTTTCTATAAGCGATATTACCTTATTTTATAACAAGACCCTGTTTTTATTGACGGAGAGTAGACAAAAACACCGCAAATATGAATCAAGAAAAAGTGAAAGTTCGTTAATAACTCACTCAAAGTAGTCAGCCCTTTTGTAATCGCGTATGATCTTAGTATGGTGCGGTGGACGGCGAAGCTTAAAGTTGCAGATAACATGAAGGATGGAGTCGTCGTTTAATCCGGTCACATATTCGAGTGATGATATGCTAGCAGGCTTGGAGGTTAAAATGAAATCTAAGAGACCATAGGTAACTGAAGTAACACGTGTCGGGGTAGACTGAAGTCGTCAAAAAGAGTAGTACATGCAGTAAAGAACGCCCAAAAATTTACTGCTACAATAATGACCAAAGCACCAGAACCACGATCAACAGACGTGAACAGTCACTTCTTCTATCACTACTTTGCAACCATCCTCAATTTACGTTCTTTCACCTCAGCTTTTGCAGCAGTAGCAGCGGTGTCATTTCCGCCTTTACGATAATTGTTCAGTATTATGTTCGTAGGACATATTACTATCAGGCTACCCGCAACATCAGGTTCGTGACTGCGGAACTTATGCAAGGCATCTTACGATATAGCAACACGGATTAACGATGAACGACGGCGTATCACCCCCAAACGAATGGACTAACGGAACCTCTGAACATGACGACCGCGAGTATGCTGTCTGTGTACAGCGACGTTGAACATAAGACTTGGTACGAAGTCCTGCGGTACGTCACGTTTGCGTACAATACGGCTATCCAGGAAACTACGCAGATGGCACCGATCGAGTTCTTCTATGGAAGACGCCGTATACAATGCTAGACACCATGATTCGTAGAAGACGAGGATCTCAACGCCGAGGCCAAAAATACCTTCAGCGTGCGGAGGAGGCCCGCCAGCTCACTCGAGTTCGCACAAACAACCACCAGCTGGTGGATGCCGGACGCTACTATCTCCTACGCCGAGACACCGAGTACCGTCCAGGAAATCGTGTGCGGGTTTGGACTCCCATTCGACGATGTGGACTCAGTGGGAAGCGTCTGCAGTGGTATTTCAGACCATAATTGATTCTACAACGTGTTGGACAACTGACGTACGAGCTTTTCCCGGATGGTGAATCTGGAATATCACGACGACGCACGCCGCCCGAAGTCATCCACGTGGTTCTCCTGAAACCTTACTACGCAAGATAACGATTTTTTTGTCTGTTTTGACTGTCTTTTATTTTAACATCGGGTTTATGCACTCTTAGAGGGGGGTAAGCCCGGGAACCACACATTTGGTTTGTTTGTTTGCGCTTTTGCCGACCGGCTGACCCGGGCTCTGTTGTGTGTTATCCGTGGGCCAAGTTAAGCTCCCGTTCCATTCTTTATGCCGCACGTGTTATTTTCTTTGATAGGGAGAGTGTATCGAATGAACGCCAGTATCCTAGAATAATCTACTTTAATCTACAGTGTTCTGGAGGCAATTTAACGGTTCGAGAAACACTCGCATTGAGAGATGAATGCCCGCAGAACCGACGCTGTGGTATTCGATTCGGCGACACTCGCCCGCGCACGTCACTTCGTTGACTGCTGCTTCGGCACCTGTGTATTTTTGAGTGGTGTTGAGAGCACAAGTTCGCACCAATACACTTGCTTTTCCTTCAAGCCAACTGCGTCATGTTTGGCTTCATGACAATACCAATCGCTGAACCGCGGCGAGTCCAAGCTGGAGGATCACATGATACGGCCTACGAATTCGAGGAGCACGAAGTACAGTAGAGAGGGTAAAACATGAAAATTATTGGGGATCGAATAGACTCGAGAAGGATGCTACACACGTGGCTTGAAACCCCTATGAGATGCATTTCTATTGGAGGAGGTGCGAATGGGTCGTTGATGATCAAAAAGTAACCAATTGGAATGTGTACGCGCGACGAGTGGAAAGCGGAATAATAGAATTTACTTTACAGAACATCCAGCGTATTTCTTGTGAAAGAAGCGACACGGGAGGAGAATAGCGGAGAGTGGTTGATATGCGAGGCATTTGCGTGGCAGGGGCGGCAGAAGACTACCGTCTTTCGACGATGTATTCAGAGAAGTGAGCAGACAAAAGGGCAATTTGCTTTCTTCTTAGCCTCAGCTACTGCGATTTATGACGCAAATGTATAAACCTGAAACAAGTTGCGCGGCCTTGGTTGTAACAGCCACCAAAAACAACACTCATGGGGATATTTGCTGTGATCTCCAGGCAGTTCATAAGCCTGGACGAATGTCCTCTCTCCCAAAGTACTTTACTCCCACTCCTTTACTCTCCCACTCCTTTACTCAGATCTACGATTCTGTTTCTTTCCCCGAATAATATAATTGTTCCTTCCACGATTACTTGCTCAACCCTTTTTTAGTTCTGCCTCTCGGGAGGCACTCTCTTACTGTAATAACATGCATGCTTAAAATTTATTCTTATTATTTATAAGGAGGGAGTCGATTTCCCTTATTATATACATGACGTCTTTGACCCCAGCTACTTGCCTCATTAAACACGCCCATTTCTAAACCCCAAGCTTAATTCAGATTATTCTTATTGTAAAGAATAATCCAGCCTTTAAATATTGTCTTTCCTGTTGTATTTAAAACCTAAGTGATTCTACCCCATAAAACATTGACCATATTGCCGCGTAGCGGTTATTAGAGAAATGAGCTGGCCAGACACTCCACTTGCAAAGGGCGCAATCCCCCAAAGTGGGCATGTGCCACGGTTGTGCGGCAGTCTAGCTATCCGTCGAAGAAGAAGAAGACGCTCTGGTGGACTAGCGTGGGCACGAGCTGAAAGATCTAGCTGCCTGTCTGAATTTGCCTTGCTAATTACCTGCCAATAGGGAATCATTCGTTTACTACTTGTGAATAGGCGTTTTCCCTGCTCCGCAACCTCTGTGGTAAGGTGACGCGGTACCAGGGCCTCGCTTTTATTGCGAAAGAAGCGTACGTCTGCCGGCAAAAACCGTGACATTGGTGCCCTTGTCATCGCGGCCGCCCGTGCCGAATGGTCACTACGTCGTTTCACCGATACGCTCAGTGCTACTCGAGCTCGACATCACTCTCCCCCACACCGTAGTGACAATTACTGATAATGTGATCAGTCTCCTTTTTGTGATCTTTGGCCTGTCAACGCAAGTGCTGCCCCAGGGTATTTCGCTTGCAACCCTTTGCCCTTTGGACGATGATCAAGTTTCCCCTCTATTGGCGGACGCTCTCGAGTCCTTTCAACGAGACCCCTGCTGAGCCTGGCAGGACGATGCGCTCGTGGACATGATTGCCTCCGGTCTTCCAGCAGCAGAAGCTGAAGGGATATACCGCCTTTTAGAGTCCTATAAAGACATATTTGACTTGGGTGACCGACTGTTGGGCCAGGCTTCTGCTGTCAAGCACCGGATAAACATTGGTGATGCAAACCCAATCTGCAGGCGGCCGTACCGTGTGTCGCAGGCTGAACGGCTCGTGATACAGCAGGAAGTCGACAAGATACTCGACAAAGTCATCATAGAGCCTTCTTACAGCCCGTGGGCATCTCCCGTCGTACTCGTAAAAAAGAAGGATGGCACGTGGAAGTATTGCGTTGATTACCGACACCTAAACAAGATAACAAAGAAAGGCGTTTACCCTCTACCGCGCATTGACGATGCCCTTGATTGTATGCATGAAGGCAAATATTTTTCACGAATAGACCTACGATCAGGCTATTGTCAAGTTTCAGTGGACGAAAAAGATCGAGAGAAGACGGCTTTTGTGACACCCGACGGCCTTTCTAGGTTTAAAGTGATACCTTTTGGCCTCTGTAATGCGCTGGCTACTTATGAAAGAATGATGGACTCACTTTTGCAGGGGTTTAAATTGTCGATTTGCCTTTGTTATTTTGACGACGTCATCGTTTTCTCGCCCACTTTTGACAGCCACATTTCCCGTCTCGCTAAAATCCTTTCAAATTTTCGTTAGGCCGGTCTTAAGCTCAACGCCAAGAAATGTCACTTCGGATGCCACCAGCTCACTATCCTCGGCCACCTGGTTGATTCGATGGGAGTTCTACCCGTTCCTGGTAAAATAGGTGCTGTTCACAATTTCCCTGAGCCCCGCTCACTTAAGGACGTATGTAGCTTTATTGGTTTATGCTTCTATTTACGCCGCTTCATCCAAACTTTTGCTGCCATGGCCCGCCCTCTTACCGATCTCCTTCAGAAGAACACAGAGTTTATCTGGGGCTCCTACCAAAAGCAAGCATTCTCCGCACTGATTGGACTCTTGACCTCAACGCCGAGTTTGGCTCACTTCGACGCCTCTGCTCCCACTGAAATTTCACCGACGCTAGTGGCTACGGCATTGGAGCTGTATTGGCCCAACGCCAAGCAGGTGTTGATCGAGTGGTCGCGTACGCCAGCCGCCTCCTTTCGCCTTCGGAGCGCAATTACGCTCTTACTAAGCACGAATTCCATGCTTTAGTGCGGGCCGTCGGCAAATTCCGCCCCTACGTGTATGGTAAGCATTTCGCAGTCGTGACTGACCATCGCACACTGGGCTGACTCTCCTCCTTGAAGGACCCTACCGGTCGGCTTGGCCGCTGGGCGTTGCACCTTCAAGAATACTCTTTTTCGGTGATTCACAAGTCCGGACGCCTACATACGGACGCCGACTGTTTATCTTGAAACCCGGTCAGCCCTCCGGAATGCTCGGCGTACGACACTGACGCTTGTGTCCTAGCGTTCTTGTGTCCTAGCGTACGCTTGTGTCCTAGCGGACTTCCTGAACATTGGCGAAGAACAGCTGCGTGACCCTTCTCTGCGCTCCATCATTGACGGCGTTGACCTTGGTTCCGCCGACCCTACCCTCCACTCCTTCGTTATACAAGATGGTGTCTTATATCGGCGCAACTTTCGCACGGATTGTCCTGATAACCTGCTTGTCGTTCCGGAACACCTACGTCGGACTGCGTTGCACCAGCTTCATGACGCACCCATGGCCGGCCATCTGGAAGTGACCCGCACCTACGACCGCGTGCGACATCATTTTTTCTGGCCAGGACTCTACTACTCAGTGCAGCGTTACGTGCGTGAATGTGACCTGTGCCAACGCCGTAAGCTACCCTCCAAGCAACCAGCAGGCCAGCTGCAACCACTTGAAATTTCCACTGAACCATTTTTCCAGATCGGACTAGATTTGCTCGGGCCCTTCCCCTTGTCTACTTCCGGAAACAAATGGATTGCTGTCGCTACCGAGTACGCTACCCGCTTTGGTATCACCCGTGGGCTATCCATGAGCTGTGCAACTGACGTGGCCGATTTTCTCCTATATCATGTCATACTGAACCACGGCGCTCCTCGGCAGCTTGTCACAGACCGCGGTCGAAATTCCTGTCTCAAGTCATTGAGGAAATACTTCGCTCATGTTCGACTCGCCACAAGGTGACTACAGCTTACCATCCACAAATAAATGGCCTTACTGAGCGTCTGAGCGTATTATTAGAACCCTTTCGGACATGCTCGCCATGTAAGTGTTTAGTGACCACAGCGACTGGGACATTGCACTGCCTTTCGTCACTTTCGCGTATAATTCCTCCAGTCACGACACTGAAGGCTTCTAATCCTTTTACCTTCTCTACGGAACAGAACTGGCCATTCCTCTTGATACCCTTCTGCCTCCCGCCGCACACCCGTGCACCGAATATGCCAACGAAGTCATCGTAAGAACCGACGAAGCAAGTCAGGTTGCCCGTTCCCACCTCGCCGTTTCCCAAATCAGCCTCAAGAACCGCTATGATGAACGTCACCGCGTCAAGCACTTTTCGACTGGGTGCCTCGTCTTACTATGCTGTCCGACTCGCCGTGTGGGACTTTCTGAGAAGCTGCTTTCCCGCTATGGGGGTCCTTACAACGTACTTCGTCAAGTTACGGACGTTACGTATGAAATCGTCCCCGTCGTCCCTTCCAGCTCTGAACCTCGGAGTGACATCGCCCACGTTGCCCGCCTCAAACCGTACCACTCCCCTGATTCACCTTCCACATTGTAGCTGCACAGCACCGAGACGGTGCTTATCCTGCGGGGGAGCTATGCCGCGTGGCGGTTATTAGAGAAATGAGGTGGCCGGACACTCGACTTGCAAAGGGCGCAATTCCCCAAAGTGGGCATCTGCCATGGTTGTGCGGCAGCCTAGCTATCCGTCGAAGAAGAAGAAGACGCTCTGGTGGAGTAGCGTGTGCACGAGCTGAAAGACCTAGCTGCCTGTCTGAGTTTGCCTTGTTAATTATCTGCCAATAGAGAACCATTCGTTTACTACTTGGGAATAGGCGTTTTCCCCGCTCAGCAACAATATCTTGAAGTGGAAGCGTCAAAGTTTTATGGCGGCGGCATTCTACTATTAATTTCTTGTTAATGCTTGCCGAATCAGTGAGCCCATACTAATTGAAGAAATAATTTTTATTTCGGTGGGTACCGTAGCAGCGGCATTTTTTATAGTAGTTACATTCAACCAACATTTCAGAAACATGTTAACTCGGTTATCGTTTGGGTGTCTGGCACTGTTTTACATTCTGTTTGTCGCCATATTTATCTCAAAACAAGGGGCCCTATGAATCAGAAATGATTTCCAAAAAAGGCTGCTCGCTACCGGGGAAAAAGCTTAAATACAAGGCCTGCCTGGATCTGAGACACAGTCACGCACCCCTGGGCTCGTCTTTCTCTTTAACCAAACTGACGCGGCTCACTCTTGTCCTCGTCGCAATCGTACCCAGTTAAAGCCACCAATGGTGACGATGGAAACTGTTGCACGTTTATTTGTCGTCATGCTTTCCCTCCCTCAAATATAGAGAAAGAAACAGAGACAACGCGTCTTGGACTTGCTTTTGTGGTGTGATTATGGGTCGTCTGGGATATCAGTGCTGTATTCCTGGTGGAGAGGGAAAAGGAGCACGTCGAGGCGATCCTAGTGCAGTATCGGGAAAGGGAACGACTGTGGCTTTAGGTGTAGGGTTGTGGAAAACCGTGGCTGGACCGAAGGCACAACTGATTTACTCCTAGTGAACGATGTACAAGTAAAAAGCGCAGAGGATCCTGGGCGCGCGATATCGAGAGTAGATATCCTCGAAGAGGGTGGGCTACGTCACCTCTTCGAAGCATCACATTACAAACCAGGCTGTACCTCCCAGTGTAGTCGAGGCATTCAGCTGACCAAGCAACTCCTTCACTTAGCTTGCAACGTCACTGTGACAGTCGCCAACTAAGGAAGTGTTACAAGACAAAGGGGGATCAAGCGTCCTGCCCCGTGGCAAGTGACCAGATCCGCGAGACGCTACAGCAGAATGTCGGTAATAGGAGAGGCGTGCGCGAGATTCTGCGGAGAGGGAAAGCCAAAACAACGGGAAAACGTTGAATGAAACTGCATAAAAGATGCTCAGCCGACACGATGTTTAGAGTGAACAATACCGAAAGCACCGAAAACTGAACATTTCCTTCTAAAACATTAACGGGAAGCAATATGAATGAATGAATGAATGAATGAATGAATGAATGAATGAATGAATGAATGAATGAATGAATGAATTAAACTTTATAATTGTGACTCGGCCTAAGTGGGCCATAAAAAGAAAGAAAAGAAAATATTCGCGTCGATGATACCCAAATGTGCATAACACATGCGAAAAAAAAATCACGGATCATCTCAACTAATGTGAAACCTGGGAAGGGGCGAACAAACAGTGTATAAGTGTATTCAACAATTGTAGGTTTCTGTCTTGCCACACTGCGCGTTCCGGAGAAGCGCAAGTTGGAGGAGCAGGCATGCCCTTGCTGATGCGTTGGCGCCCTCTCTTGCGTAGAACTGGATTTAAGCAATAAAATGAGAGAGCTGTGTTTGTTTCACACGCGGCAGCATGCTAAAAAGTAGGCTTTACAAGAGTGATCCTGGTGTTTGAAACCACTTTCTAGGCGGAATTTAACAAACTTGTGTCAATAATTCAAATCGAACTCTGATTGATCCTTTATTTCAGGTTATACTTCAATACCGTTAGAATTTGTTCAGCCGGTTCTATGTATTATAGATTGGTTTTTTCCTTCGTTTGACAACGCGATTTACAGTGACGGCATAAGACGACAGTGACAGGAGGCGCTGACAGCCCGAGCCCCTAAGGGGCTTTCCCGTTAACACAAAACATTGTGTCCTCTAAACAAGAAACATAGAGCAGTCCCTGTCGTACTGTTTAATGTTAGATACATTCCTTGAGCCGGAATGTTCGTGCGTGTTGCTCTGGGGTAGAAAAAGGGTAAGAGAAGACAAACCTTCGCCTACTGTGATGGTATCCTCCCAAAGACCATGAAAGTTCACCTTGGCAGCTTTGGTAAACGCGGAATGCTTGCAATCGACATAGTTCTACAATTCGTTGCGTCAGGGTACCGTTTTCCCAACAGCGAACTAAACACCTCGCCGTCTCTCTTTTAACTAGTCCGCCTGCTAGAGACGAACACTGTGATGGTTTTTCAAACAGCCCATCTCACGTATTAGAGGCACTCAAAATGGTCGCACCAAGAGTCGACTTACCTCTGCTCCCTTCCTGTAAAGAAAAGATCCCCAATAACAAACACATCGATTTCGGCAGCGTAATTTATCTAGGCCTTGGATACGGGACTTAACATACACAGTGGTTTTGTGCCAAATTCGATTTCGGTCATTTTGGCATCCGCAGCGTTGTGTTGGTCGGTGTAAGTAGTGTTTGTTTAGGATTACATATGCCGTGTGAATTTATGTTTTCCAGTGGGTGACGCGAAGTCTTCCGTTTGAATTTTACGCCTACAGCTAGAATTGTTCTAAAACTGCTTGTTCTTGAAATTACAGGTGTTATCAATATTATTTGTTGTGACGAATGAAACAAACGCAAACATTCCTTTAAACATTCCCATTTATTTTGCTTCGCCGGACGTAGCGAAAAATACTCGACTGACTTTCTAAAGTGGCCCGTAGGAACGAACAAATTGTAGTTATCATGCAGACTGCACAGATAAGAACACCAAAATAAAAAATGAACCAATTTACAAATGCGCAACATATAACTGTTGTAAACGAACATTTTCAATTGTCGGTTGACTAGCTTTCTATAAGTGGGCATTGAAAATGATCCACGTGTTTAAAAAAATTTTGGGAAGGAGATTTGTAGGTTGAGAGAGCTGCAGGGGTGCAGGTAAAATTTCTTCTTGGTTGACATGAAAAGCAAGTCCTTACGCATTGCGCAAAAATTTATGGTCACCGCCGTATACTCATTGCGAGTCTTTAGGTGCTGGTCGTGGCGGAGCACAAAGTATTTTTCGGGGACATAAACGAGATCACATATGAGGAGATACCAGCCAAAGGAAGAGGGGATTGCAGGGCTCCAAAAATACCCCACTATGTGCAGGTCTTGGCCCGGTCAAGGATGATTGAAGACACAACACCATCCGGAGTTACTTGCAATGCTCAACCTTTTGTATTTCCCTCACCTTTATCTTATCATAGTTTCTGAAAAAATACAGTTTCTCAAGTACGTTTAGCGCTACATAGCGTCAGCAGCAACGTTACAGTTGAAGTAGTATAAAAAGAGCTATACCAGGTTTAACCACTTTTTACCATAGTATTACAAAACGCAACTAAGTAAACTAATCATGTGAAATTGAAGTTTGGTATACACGGTGTCCCTCAGCAAATACCAGGAGTACATATTAATAGATACGGACGGAAAACCTCTATGTGAAAGAATCACGTTTGAATTTTGAATACTTGTTCTCGTTCCCGCAACATGCCGACTATTGTTTCAAGTTGATATTATTTCTGAATCAATTCATTCAGACTAGAGAGCCCACTAAATAAAGCATAGTACCATTGTGTCGCGATGGCCAGTTTGAATTACAAATATTGTTAGGGGGGGGGCTTTGCAAACTAGGAACGGTACCCATTACAGTTGTTCCAGTCTAATAAACGTTCCTCCTGGCCTCGGTTCCCATTTCATAAGCGTAGCTGTTGAGCAAATCATTTGTGTATGGATTCTGCAGTTAAACATGAAAATACTGAGTGGTCGTTCCTGCGTCCCCCAAGCGCAGTTTCGTCAAGCTACGCATACTCATTTAGGCAGATTGGCCAATATTAGCCTAAAAGCCAAGCGTTCCCCTTGTGCGTCGAACGCACGTTCGTCAAGCCAAGCATACCCTCTTAAAGAGATTGGCCAACGTTGGCAACCATAAAAAACTCCAGCGTTCACTGTACAGTTACAACGCTTGCCCGCAACGGGAAGCCCACGTAATCGCGTACGCTCCTCATTCGTTCGCCAGCGTGTCGTCGTGCGCATGCGCTCTGTACGCAGAAGAGCCGTGACTAGAATTTTGAAGATCCTGAAGTGATCATTGACTCCACATGGCCCTGCCAATGTTGTACCCACTGGCGGGGGAAGAGGCCGCGCAATGAAAAGCTCGGCGTAAAAACCATTCGCAAGAGACTATAGGTCGCGGTTGCAGAGGGGCCTACCAAAACGTCGACAAAAACGGCTAGCTAAGTATGGCCTTGCTCAATATACAGTCACTGAAATGCCACGCAGCCGAAGCCGATCATGACACCACAACCATACTAAAACTCAATTTGAGCAAGCTTCCCTCAGTTTTCTATTCTTTGTATTTGAGCTAACCTGTACGCGAAGCAGGTGCGTATTCTGGTACAGGTGAAGCCGTAGGTAATCAGAGCACATTAAGTCCCTTGGAACTGGGGTGGAACCGAAACAGTGTTTCACTGGCAGTGGCACCTGACGTTGCAACTCGTAATCATTGCACGCTGTTACCCTGCCTAAGAACTGCAAGATGAAAGTGGTGCTACCATTGAGAATGCAGGTCTACAAAAATGAAAAATTTTTTCTTGTTTCTCGAGGAAAACCTGAACCTGCAATTTTTCGTATTGAAAAATGTGAGACTACTTTAAACCACGTATTTTGTACTAATTAGATTTTACTCGTTTTGATTCGACTGAAGGATTCGACGATCGTCCGACTTGGTTTTCGTTGAAACTAGATGAATTACGTTTTAGAGTACCAAGGTGGCCGCCCCGCGTAGTGGCCGACAGATGCTTTATCTTTCTGTATGACTGTTAGAAACCTTGCTTTCCATTGCTGTGACGACGCGGCAGCAGATCAGTGGGGGGGGGGAAATAAGTCTTACCAGCTTCGCAGATTTTCATCTAAGACTGTAGTCTTGGCAAGGTATTCGAAACTCTCTAAGTTCTACCCACTTTACACAGAACTGAAAAATACAGCATGGGTGCAGTCGCGAGGGAAAGCTTTCATTACGGTTTGCTTCAACTATTTCCCCGGGTGTAGGCTCGAGGATACGTAAAGGATATGGTTGTCCAGGAAAAACAATGATGAGGACAAGCATGCCTTTATAATGAAACATATTTCGTTATACTAAAATTTTTATTAGCAAAAAAATATTGTGAAGGCAATGCAATAAAAAATGCCAATAATTAAACAGAATTACAAATCCCTTTCAAAATCGAACAATTGAACAAACAAAAATAAATACATTTGGTGTTTTCAATAATTGTAAATTTTTTGGTTGCTTTTTAATATTGAGATTCAAAAATATGTATATGTGCCACTTTATTTTTGGGTACCTCATAACAATGGTGGTTAATTGTTCGGTTCCAGTTGAACACTCTATATATAAACACCTTAAGGGAATCTGTAACGGAGGCGCGGCGCTAACGTGCAAACCCCATGGAGGAAAGAAAAGTTTAGGAGGCAGCGTCACGTGACTAATGTGAAGCCAAGTCATAAAAAATTAAAAGGGAAGACTGATGGGAGATGCCCTGCCTCGCGTGATAGGCAAGCAGTAGTTCTTTGCGCCTCACGCGGCCGCCCGCCTGCCCGCGCTATGCCAGCTATGCTGCGTCGTAATAAATTCTCTTTACCCCCTCTATATATGAACGCCTTAAGGGAATCTGTAACGGAGGCGCGGCGCTAACGTGCAAACCCCATGGAGGAAAGAAAAGTTTAGGAAAGAGCGTCACGTGACTATTGTGAAGCCTAGTCATAAAAAATAAAAAGGAAAGACTGATGGGAGATGCCCTGCCTCACGTGATAGGCAAGCGGTAGTTCTTTGCGCCTCACGCGGCCGCCCGCCTGCCCGCGCTATGCCAGCTATGCTGCGTTGTAATAAATTCTCTTTACCCCCTCTATATATGAACGCCTTAAGGGAATCTGTAACGGAGGCGCGGCGCTAACGTGCAAACCCCATGGAGGAAAGAAAAGTTTAGGAGGGAGCGTCACGTGACTATTGTGAAGCCTAGTCATAAAAAATAAAAAGGAAAGACTGATGGGAGATGCCCTGCCTCACGTGATAGGCAAGCGGTAGTTCTTTGCGCCTCACGCGGCCGCCCGCCTGCCCGCGCTATGCCAGCTATGCTGCGTTGTAATAAATTCTCTTTACCCCCTCTATATATGAACGCCTTAAGGGAATCTGTAACGGAGGCGCGGCGCTAACGTGCAAACCCCATGGAGGAAAGAAAAGTTTAGGAGGGAGCGTCACGTGACTATTGTGAAGCCTAGTCATAAAAAATAAAAAGGAAAGACTGATGGGAGATGCCCTGCCTCACGTGATAGGCAAGCGGTAGTTCTTTGCGCCTCACGCGGCCGCCCGCCTGCCCCGCTATGCCAGCTATGCTGCGTTGTAATAAATTCTCTTTACCCCCTCTATATATGAACGCCTTAAGGGAATCTGTAACGGAGGCGCGGCGCTAACGTGCAAACCCCATGGAGGAAAGAAAAGTTTAGGAGGGAGCGTCACGTGACTATTGTGAAGCCTAGTCATAAAAAATAAAAAGGAAAGACTGATGGGAGATGCCCTGCCTCACGTGATAGGCAAGCGGTAGTTCTTTGCGCCTCACGCGGCCGCCCGCCTGCCCGCGCTATGCCAGCTATGCTGCGTTGTAATAAATTCTCTTTACCCCCTCTATATATGAACGCCTTAAGGGAATCTGTAACGGAGGCGCGGCGCTAACGTGCAAACCCCATGGAGGAAAGAAAAGTTTAGGAGGGAGCGTCACGTGACTATTGTGAAGCCTAGTCATAAAAAATAAAAAGGAAAGACTGATGGGAGATGCCCTGCCTCACGTGATAGGCAAGCGGTAGTTCTTTGCGCCTCACGCGGCCGCCCGCCTGCCCTAGCTATGCCAGCTATGCTGCGTTGTAATAAATTCTCTTTACCCCCTCTATATATGAACGCCTTAAGGGAATCTGTAACGGAGGCGCGGCGCTAACGTGCAAACCCCATGGAGGAAAGAAAAGTTTAGGAGGGAGCGTCACGTGACTATTGTGAAGCCTAGTCATAAAAAATTAAAAAGGAAAGACTGATGGGAGATGCCCTGCCTCACGTGATAGGCAAGCGGTAGTTCTTTGCGCCTCACGCGGCCGCCCGCCTGCCCGCGCTATGCCAGCTATGCTGCGTTGTAATAAATTCTCTTTACCCCCTCTATATATGAACGCCTTAAGGGAATCTGTAACGGAGGCGCGGCGCTAACGTGCAAACCCCATGGAGGAAAGAAAAGTTTAGGAGGGAGCGTCACGTGACTATTGTGAAGCCTAGTCATAAAAAATAAAAAGGAAAGACTGATGGGAGATGCCCTGCCTCACGTGATAGGCAAGCGGTAGTTCTTTGCGCCTCACGCGGCCGCCCGCCTGCCCGCGCTATGCCAGCTATGCTGCGTTGTAATAAATTCTCTTTACCCCCTCTATATATGAACGCCTTAAGGGAATCTGTAACGGAGGCGCGGCGCTAACGTGCAAACCCCATGGAGGAAAGAAAAGTTTAGGAGGGAGCGTCACGTGACTATTGTGAAGCCTAGTCATAAAAAATAAAAAGGAAAGACTGATGGGAGATGCCCTGCCTCACGTGATAGGCAAGCGGTAGTTCTTTGCGCCTCACGCGGCCGCCCGCCTGCCCGCGCTATGCCAGCTATGCTGCGTTGTAATAAATTCACTTTAACCCCCTCTATATATGAACGCCTTAAGGGAATCTGTAACGGAGGCGCTGCGCTAACGTGCAAACCCCATGGAGGAAAGAAAGGTTTAGGAGGGAGCGTCACGTGACTATTGTGAAGCCTAGTCATAAAAAATAAAAAGGAAAGACTGATGGGAGATGCCCTGCCTCACGTGATAGGCAAGCGGTAGTTCTTTGCGCCTCACGCGGCCGCCCGCCTGCCCGCGCTATGCCAGCTATGCTGCGTCGTTCCGTTTGGTTTCCGGGCCGTCCGGGTATTCGGGTTTCGGCGACGAGTCTCCGTCCGGGAGTTGCGCACAGCGCTGCCTGCAACCCTAAGCGCGCAGCGGGCTGATTGTGCAGGCAAAGTGTTCGGACGGGAGAGACAGAAAACATCTTTATTTATTGAGCTCTGGGATCCGTCGAAGTGCGCCGCAGTCGAAGTGTCGTGTTCCGCCGCAGTGCCAAAGCGGAGATGTCAGAGTACGACATCCGTGCCTCACAATTTATTTCACAAACACACCTCACTTCCTTGATTCTGGTGATTTTATATTTTCACCTCCCAGGCGTAATTTAGCGTTCGTCACCCATATACCAATCGCACGGATTGAGCAGTACTCGGACAACCAGCCCGCGTTAATTCTGCCTGCGACGCGAGGCGGAAAATGATTTGTTCTTCCCGCGCCCGCACCCAACGTCAGTGCACGGTTCTGTACCTTTTCTTTTCTAATACACTGAAGGAGACAGCAACGCAAAACAGACATCGTCACGACCATTGTGGCATGTACAACGTGCCACCATGCCGGAGCACTGATAAGGCGAATGTATGCAAATGCGCACGCGAGCGAAACCAAAGCTTCTCGCACAACCTCTCAGCTGATGGGACACTCGTTACGGCGCTATGATGTAAAGGGAAGGTGGCGCGATAACTCCCAGCAAAATTGGAAACGCAATCGTCAAAGCACACCTGGCACACACCACGTGCACGCACCCGTAGGCCGCTCCGTGCTTGTGAATGTTTACAGCGGCGCGTTCGATCAAAGCCGGTCGTGGTTCCAGTGGTAAGCGTCAAATTCGGCTCGCAGCTCGTGAAGGTGCTCCGTGAGCATGGGATCTACGTATCGTGTCGCTTTGAACAGCGACAGTAATTCCACGATACGAGGGATACGAGGGTGGGAGCGCAACGCTGGGGAAAAATCGCGTACGGCGCCTTCGGCAACGCCACTCGCTTCCTCCTCCACCGCCAGCCAGCCGGAGCCACTAAATGCTACCGCGGGCCTGAGGGTGGTGCTTCTTCCATAATGCATTGCGCGGGAGGAGCCCGAGGAGAGGAGAATGCGGCGTCAGAGGAGGTTGGCTTGCCAAAGCTGTGCCGCCTGACGTCATGCTCCCTCCTAACATTTTTCTTCCTCCATGGCAAACTCTCACACCATCTGAAAAGGGTCTTCTTTGTTCACAAGTTTCGGTGTGATGTTCTAGTGTTGGCGTGCGTGATTCGCCGATGTTTAAAAACTCATTGGGAACAAAATTGATCCAGGGGTTGAACTTCATCTAATTAAAATAAAACTCCTTTTAACCTTGCCCTACTTACATAAAGCAATTAACAACCTGCTGTTTTTCCAAAATTGTAGTAAACAAATCAGAGGGGAAAGTAAACGTAACCACACAAATTGCGCTGCATGGTGCGCCATGGTTTCTGGTGTCAACGTGACAAACGTCGCTTGAGTAACAACAATTTGTGCATTTGTAATCCCCGGAAACATGAATTGAGCGTGTTTTAGGGCGCATCCCGTCGTCGTACGTCTCTTAGCTGAGCCCCATCGCTGTCGTCGTGACCGAGCGAACGATAAGAAAACCGACGAATGAAAGAATGTGAAGGAGGATAGCGTCGCGAAATTCGGAGGGGAGGGCGGTTTGCTGTGGCGGCGCGAACCGCTCTCCGAAAGTGTACGGTGTGGGAGGGGAGGGGCAGTATGCTCGTCGCGCATGAGGCGCTCGACGGGGCGACGCTTAGCGAAAACTTGCGTGTCTATGCGTGCGTGTCTAAGCGTGCATGTCTATGATGTGCGTTCTCTTAGACGCAATTAGCGGTCCCTTCGTGAGACCCATTTCGCGCCGCCGACGTAGACGCTCATCATCGCTGCCGTCGAGACAACCCACGGAGTGCTGCCTCAGCGCACTGCGGCTGCGCCCAAATTTGCATTAGGTAGTATCGCAATGGCTACCAGTTTTTTTTCCTGAGTTACCAAGAAAATGGCTATTTTATTGTAATGTTATTTTTCGTTGTCCTTGGTAATGGAACCGATCTGTATGAATCTCGGGGAATTTTAGTAGCGCGCATTAAGCCGCGCATTCAAGTGATAACGCATGAAGCGCGCAGTGCAGTAGCTAATCCACATCTTATTACAAAGACAGGCACATCGTAGCTGTTTTTTTTTATTGCATAGAAGCACTTAGCAGGAATATGGATGATTTGAGAGTGGCTTGGTGCTGTTAGAAAAGTAAATAAACGGCACCGAACCCTGCCTTTTGCCTCACTTATGAAGACAGAAATAAAAAAACCCGATGTAGAAATGCGGTGGAAGTGCGATATGTGTGGTGTTGTGTGTGTTTCAGCAGTAAAAAGGCACACCAACGAAAGATTTACCTGTTTTTTAAACAAAAGTGATAACAGTTGCTGCTTAGTTCGGTGCTTTTTTGGAAGATAAAGCGTTTAATAACGACTCCACACCTCGCGTTCAAAACAAATTGTCCAACTACATTTCCTTGTTGCGATTTCAATGCCTGAACTCATTGCCTATTGAACTAAAACTTGCAAGATGAAAATTGGCTTATGATCACGCTACTGGCTCGTGCCAACTTTCTGTGCAGCGTCCACTGCAGTGACTTCTCGGCGACGGCACATTCTGCAGGTTCGGCGCAGCACATCCGGATTCTCACGTCGGCGGCGCTAAACTCTGGTCCCGAAGCTGGTGAAGCTGCCCTGGCAGACCGAGCCCTTCCTTCGTCTCAGGAAATGATCGCGTTATCGCCACTGAAACTAGGGTAGCGTGCGCTACCCTGGCGCTATCTCGTCACTAGATCGCTGCGTGGAGGACGCCTCCAGTGGCTCCCGCGTCATACCACTGTTACCCTCGCACTTTCGCCATTTTCGCCTCGAGTGCGTTTCATACGCCGTCTTTTCTGTGTCCTCTTCATTATCCCAGTTACTTGGCTGGGTTAGGACAAAGGATGCTGCCAGGCCATGAGAGTGGCTACCTGTGAGCTGCTCACTAAAATAAGACTCGCTATCGCCTTAGCTTGGACTTCATTGTCCCCAATTTCAGGCGAAACCTCTACAACTAGCCTTTTAAATGCCCATGTCCCGTGATGTTCAAATGCTTGGATACCAAATATGGTTTCCTTTTGTTTCTAAAAATATCAACTTTACAAATAAACTCACCGTCAGTTTAAGAGAAATTTCGCTCAGCAACGACGACGGCGACGCGGCTCAGCGCAGAGACGGCCGAAGGGGGCTGCCCCCCAAAACACGTTGAATTTATGTTTCCGGTGAATACAAATGCACACATTGTTGTTACTAAAGCGACGTTTGTCACGCTGACAGGAGGAACCATGACGCACCATGCAGCGCAATTTGTGTGGTTGCGTTTACTTTGCCCTCTGCTTTATTTACTACAATTTTGGAACAACAGTAATTTGTTAATCGCTTTATGTGAGTTGGACAACGTTAAACGGAATTTTATTTTAATTGCATGAATATTGACTCTAGAAATTATTTTAGTTCCCAATGATTTTATAAACATCGGCGAATCACGAACGCCAAACCTAAAACATAAGACCGAAAATTGTCAACAAAGAATACCGTTTTCAGATGGTGGGATGGTTCGAACAGTTGCGCCGTGCCCCTACGATACAGGTTCCCTCTAAAGCTTTGCTATCCAAAGTGTTCACTTCCCGCCACATACCAAACCACTAACTAACTTCACTGTGTTCAGCGTGCATACGGCGTACAGGCCTTAGTCATCGATGACTATTACGAAAGAGTGAAGTTGATACCTTGATGTGTAACATCAAGGTATTTTGAACCTCAATATAAAAAAGGAACAAAAAAACCTACAATTTAGTAAAAATATAAAAGGTATTTATTCTTATTTGGTAATCGATTTGATTTCCAAACGGACTTGGAATTGTGTTTTATTTTTGGTATTTTTGTGCTGCTTTGCCTTCACAAAAATTTTTTTCCGTTTAAAATTTTGATATACGAAAACAAATTTGAAGTTATTAAGCATGCTTGTCCTCATCATTGTTTTCCCTGGACAACCACATCCTTTACGTATCCTCGAGCCTACACCAGAAGAAATAGTTGAAGCAAACTGTAATGAAACCTTTCGCTGGTTACTGCCCCATGCTGTATTTTTCAGTTCTGCGTAAAGTGGGTAGAACTTGCATAGTTTCGAATACCGTTCCAAGACTACAGTCATTGATGAAAATCTGCGAAGCTGGTATGGCTCATTTCTCCTACTGATCTGCTGCCGCGTGGTCACAGCAATGGAAGTCAAGGGTTTTAACAGTAATACAGAAAGAAGAAGCATCTCCCGGCCATTACGCGGGGTGGGCACCTGAGAACTCTAACACGTAATTCACCTAGTTTCAACAAAACCTAAGTCGGATGGTCGTCGAATTCTTTAAACGAATCCAAATGAGTAAAATATAATTAGTTTAAAATACGCGGTTTAAAGTATTCTCACCTTCTTTGATACGAAGAATTGCAGGTTTAGGTTTTCCTGGAGAAACAAGAAAAATTTTGCTATTTTTGTAGGCCCACATTCTCAATGGTAGCACCACTGTCATCGTGTAGTTCTTAGGCAAGCTAACAGCGTGCGATGAATACGAGTCGTAAAGTCAGGTGCAACAGCGATTGAAACACTGTTTAGTTTCCACTCCAGTTCCAAGGGACTTAATGTGCTCTGATTACCTACGGCTTCACCTGTACCAGAATACGCACCTGCTTCGCGTACCTGTTAGCTAAACTACAAAGAATAGACAAATGAGAGAAGCTTGCACTCAGTCGCAACATTAGAATGGCGAAGCTGTTGTAGGTGATTATTGAAGGACACAAAGTTTTGTTTTAGCATCGTTGTGGTGTCGTGGTTGGCTTTGGCGGCGTGGCATTTCGATGACTGTATGTTCAGCAAGGCCGGACTTAGCTCGTCGTTTTTGTCGGTGTTTTTGTAGGCCACTCAGCAACCGCGACCTATAGTCTCTTGCAAATGATTTTCACGTCGAGCCTCTCAATGCGCGCCCCCGCCCTCGGCTGTGGGGTACTGACGTTGCAGGGCCACGTGTAGTCGACGATTACTCACAGCAGCCTCGAAATTCTAGTCACGGCTCTTCTACGTACACAGCGCATGCGCACGAGGATACGCTGATGAACGAGCGAGGAGCGTACGCCATTCCTTGGGTTTCTCGTTGCGAGCAAACGTTGCTACGATACATTGAATGCTGCACTTTTTTTGTTGCCAACGTTTGCCAATCTCTCTAAATGGGTATGGTGGGCTAGACGAACGTGCGCTAGACGCATAGTGGGAACGCTGGAGTTTTTATGCCAATATTGGCCAATCTGCCTAAGTAGGTAGGCGTAGCTAGATGAAAGTGCGCTGCGGAATCCATACGCAAATGATTTGCTCAACAGCTTCGCTTTTCAAATGGTAAACGAAGACCACAAGGAAACTTTATTTGACTAAAAAAACTGTAATGTGGAGCATTCCTAGTTTGCAAAGCCCCACAAAAAACCTTTGTAATTCAAACTGGCCATCGCGACAAAATGGTAGTATGCTTTATTTATTTGGCTTTCTAGTCTCAATGAATTGATTTAGTAATAACATAAACTTCAAATAGCCTGTATGCTGCGGAAACGAGTATAAGTATTCAAAATTCACAAGTCATTCTCTTACCTAGAGGTTTTCCACCCATATCTATTAATGTGTAGTATTGGTATTTGCTGACGGACACCTTCGCGCGTAAATTTCAATGTGCACATTTTCGTTCACTTAGTTGTGTTTTATAATACCCTGCTAAAAAGGTGTTAACCCCGTGATAGCTCTTTTTATATTACCTCCTCTGTAACCTTGCTATGTAGCGGTAAAAGTACTTGGAAAATTGTATGTTTTCAGAAACAACGTCCTTCTATGATTAGATAATTGTGAGGGAGATACAAAAGGCTGAGCTTAGCAAGTAACTCCGGATGGTGTTTTGGCTTCCATCATCCTTGACCGGCCGAGGACCAGTACATAGTGGCGTAGCCGGATGGTGTTACGGTGTAAGAACACCCGGGAAATTTTCGCAGCGGTGCAACCCTCCTCTTGTGGGCGGCATCTACTTATCTCTGGAGGCTCGTTTTTATCAGTGTTGCGTAGCATCCCGAAAAATAATTTGGGCTCTGCCACAACTAGCACCTAAATACTCGCAATGAATTTATGGCGGTGACCATAAAAGTTTGCGCGGTCCGTATGAACTTCCTTTTTATGTCAACCATGAAGACATTTTACCCGCATCCCTGCAACACAATCAACATATCAAACAGCCTTCTCAAAATTGTTTTAACGCCTGGGTCATCTACTACGTGCACTTATTGAAATTTTGTCAACTGACAAATGAAAGAGTTCGTGTGCAATAGTTATATATTACCCATCTGTTATTGGTCCATTAATTTATTTAGTGTCCTTATCTCTGCAGTCTGTATAACTGCCACTTGTTCGTCACGACGGGCCACTTTAGGAAATGGGTCGAATATTCATCGCTACGTATGGCGAAACAGAATAAGTGGAGGCGTTTAATAGAAATGTTTGCGAATCGTAGACCGATGTCGATTGCAAGCATCTCGCACGCGGCCAAGGTGAACTTGCTTAATCCTCGGGAGGATCTCTTCCCAGTAGGGGGGGATTTGTATTCCCTAGCCTCTTTTATACCCCACAGTAAACACGTGAAAATGCCGACTCAAGAAAAGTGTCTGACAATACACAGTACGGCACGGACTTCTCTATGTTTCTTTTTTAGAGGACACCATGTTTTGTGTCCTCTACCACCATGTTTTGAGTGGGTAACACATTAGAGAATTAGACAGAAAGGACATGCATAACAACCTAACACACACAAAGTACTGACTGAAAAAATACAATGGGATGCCTAAAACACAGAAATTTATATTGAAGTTGCAAGATGTGCGCAGTAAGCACACCAACGCTCGGATACGAACACGGGCACAGAAAACATATTCAAAAGATGCGACCGGAAGAAAAATGTGTGTGCATGTGTGTGTGTGTGTGTGTGTGTAGGAGGAGGTGCTTACACAGCGCAATTTACGAGCAATCCGGGAGCAGCTGCCCAGAACAGGAATAACACAAGCGAAGACGTTACCCAGAAACATATTCAAAAGATTTGAAAGGAAAAAAAAGGGCGGGGGGTGGGGGGGGGGTAGATTTATACAGAGTCATTTGTGAGCATATTGTACGTAGTTGCCAACAAGATAAGTGCACCAACACTGCAACACTAATATTTACTAGGTATTTTTCCGCCCTTCTAAATTCAATCTCAAATTGTTCTGGCGTGTCCGTTATCTGTTCCGCTATTTGGCTTTCCTCCGAACCGCTTCGAACCGAACCATAAATCACGCGGCCAGGCTTTCTGAGTGGCGCATTACCGAGATAAAAGAATTCCTCTACCCGGATGACGTTGTAACTTTGATAACGACAACGAACATGTGCAGGAAGCACTCGGCTTGATAACGTAATTAGCGATGTGCGTACCTCTTACCTGGATCATGAAAATAAAACGGGATTTCGGTTCGGTCTGGAGTACTAAACCCCGGCTGCTCAGAGGAATTACGTGTGGTTGCGAAGAACTTCACTATACTATAGTTGTGCTTTATCAGATGTCTACTGTGAACCTGGCCCATAATTGTCGAGCGAGCGTTTATTCATACTGTGATGAATAATTTTTTTATTTATTAGAATACCCTCAGGGCCCGTAGGCCATAATAGATGGGGTGGGACCAACATTTTATGATACAGAAAGGAATAAAGACATGCAAAAAAAAACAAAGAAAAGAAAGAAGTGTTAGAAGCACAAATTACGAAATCAACACAAATCAGCTAAAAAGAATGTATATTTAGTAAGAAATCAAGCCCATAAAAGACAATGATAGATAATGGAAACTGCATATATTTACAAAAAAATGCTGAGCAATTGCAGTCTTGAACAATGAAGGGTCAGATATCGTTACAACGGAAGAGGGAAGGTGGTTCCAATCGGCACATCTTTTCGGTGAGTAGGCTGCTCAAAAGCCGAGGAATAAGCCCACGATAAACGGGAAATTATCCAGTAAATGGCCAGTGCGTGCGCAAGTCACAGTAGGTTTCTGCGTGATTGTCGGAAGGAAAGACAGATATTTAGCGGGAGCAAGCCAGCAACGTCACTAAAGCTAGAAGCGTTAAAAGAGGCAACAGGCCAACATGAAAATGTTCGCGAAAAAGAAAAGGAAATGGGCTAGAAAGGTTTGTTCGCAGGCCCTCAGGGTGTCGAAGTCACGACGCCGTCGGGGTCGATGGAGACGTCACGGTGCGGCTGGCTCGATGATCGGCTCTACGCCACGTCGCATCCAGGCCCGTGACATCGGACAGGCATCGCCGACTTTGCACATGGGTCTCAGCCAGATGGCGTAGCAGCGGGTGCGAGCCGACGGTTCCAGCTGCAGGTGAACATGGACCTGCGCTCTCTCGCCCAGCCAGAACCAAGCTCCAGGCACGAACAGCCCACGGGTTGTCCGGGTCAGCGGCGGACGGCTCTCTGACTGAGCAGCGGTTGCGATCCAGGTTTTCACCAACATTCACAGTGCGCGCTCTCATTCCTAGCGCAACCCAGGCCTCCACTGATCGTAGGCCCAATTCGGTTCTCAGCCAGTGCTAACTGCGTGTGCGGTTCAACCGTCGTCCCCCGACCTCATCACAAATAAATCACTCCTGAACATTACGTCGTTTTCATGCATAACCCCTGTCAACATCTTCCACTCCCACTCGTACTGATAGTCGTCCAGTGATGCTTATTTAAACGTTGAAATGATTATTACTTCACTTTGGGGGTTTCAACAGTGGAGAAAACTGTAAAAAATATTTTTAGTTTCTAAATATTTTAATTTTTCACATGCTTCGTTTTTACGTTGCTGTTTTGCTATTTCATGTACAATTTGTTTTACACTTAAATACATTGTTTCTTTTTTGGTAGCATTTTTTGTTTATTTTATGACAACATTTATAAATAAATATAAATTGCTTTTTCTATAAAAAACACGGAAAAGTGCGCAAATAGAACCTAGGCAAAGTTTTGTCGCCGTTACGCCAGTCTCGCACCAGAGGACAAAGTTTAAGCACAGCATCCGGGTTTTTAAGTGCGAATGCACTTTATAAGCGACCCTGAATTCCGTTGACCGCCGTCCGTCCACATAGCAACAGCTGCGGGTGCGCGCGCTTCTCGTCTTCCTTGGCAACGGGGGGAGATGGCACATACCCACGTGGGGGATTGGCCAGGAATCTCCTCGTCTTCCTTGGCAACGGGGGGAGATGGGCGGGCGCTGCCTGGCCGCTGACATGGCACATACCCACGTGGGGGATTCGCCAGGAATCGGGCGTGAGAAGGGCTAATGCACCCGCTTAAAGGAGTACTGACACGAAATTTCAAAGCTGAGATCCGCTCTAGCAACCAAGTACAACGACAACACAAATAGGTGTCTGTGCATGGCACATACCCACGTGGGGGATTGGCCAGGAATCGGGCGTGAGAAGGGCTAATGCACCCGCTTAAAGGAGTACTGACACGAAATTTCAAAGCTGAGATCCGCTCTAGCAATCAAGTACAACGACTGTGAAAAAATGCATCTTTCTTTCTTTGTAGTTGTGTGTGTGTGTGATCTCTCTTTCGTGAACATTACCGAACCGCGCAAATTCAACTCCTACATTTGCACTTTCACATTCTTCCCCTCGGGGAAATGCGGGGAAAATTTTTTTGTGAATTGTGACTGCACACACTTTGTATTTACTCAGACTCATACGATGTTAACATGTTCGGGCCATACGTAGAATAGATGAGGCCCCTGAAGCCAATGAGAAAATATTGTGTAGCTGGTATTCCAACCTTTGCCTTATTGTGGCTTCATAGTTGCACCGAAAGCCAGTTAGGAGATTACTCCATAGTTCCCGTGAATACATGTTTTTAGCGATTGCATACCCAGCTTTTGTTTTGATGCCGATTTAAGACCAAAGTTCTACAATTTTGGGGGTGTATTTTATAAACGCAGTTCTGAAGAGCAGTTTGGTAAATCCTCACCTTCGTCTATATGAAGATTTATGTGCTTCGAGACTTTTGGCGGGTGTAACGTTTCTGCTGCTTTCGTTATTTGGTTTGCGTAGTAAAGTTCCTAGGAGATGTGACGCAGTAAAGTAATAGTGTATATGGCTGTTTCAAGCGTTTTAGGCACTGCAGCTTCAAATGAAGCACTGAAATGGTTACGAGAACATCCTAGTTTTGCTGGGCTACATGTAGTTCTTCCTGAAGGTGTGCTTTTTTGCCAGTGCGGGCGTGCACGAACATATAATTTCCACCTTTCTGGCATTCCAGGTGAATAGGTTTTGGTGGCATGCTCTTCAATCAAACGATATGGAAACGCAGTTTTTGAAGCCCCTTGACACATCGTATTTTTGTTTGGAGACAGCGTTGTCAGGTTTCACGATTTCTCCCCAACTGGATACTTTTAGAAGCTTGAGGAGACTGAAACTTTTGTGTGGTGTTGGGAATGACCTTCCCAGCGCCGCTCCCAGGTTGTGACTCTCATCCAGTGCGTCACTGACGTTGGAAATCGGTCATCCCGACGCTGTCACCGCTGTTGGGACTGGGCCCTCTGACCGCCGCCTCCACTGTTGCGACTGGCCATCCGAGCGCAGTCATAGGTGTAGTGACGTTGCCTTGCTCCGTCCTGTATCGACGCGGCGGAGAGCAGAGCTAAGAAGTTCACGAGCCAACGAAAAGTAGAAGTAACATTTATATACAGTATGTACAAAGTAAGCAAACGTTACATGACTCTCACAAAGGCGACAGAACCCTTTTACTCTGTGCCTCCGAATAGTGCCGCCGGAGAGAAGCCGCCGAGGAATGTCGACGATAAGAACCTCCGGGCTTGTTTCATACCCCTGGAAGTTCGTTGTGGTCCCGAGAAGCTCGAATAGCTCCAATCAGGGCTCTCGCTGTCTGTAGTTTGCATTCTGCCGAATGGTAGCGTAGCGGCGAGTCAGCTGCGCCGCCAGTGGGGAAAGGGAGGGCGACGCCCACGCCGTTTTCGTGACCTCGCCTCCAGGCGTAGCGAGGTGCCCTTATTTGGTCGTTCTCAGGTGCGGGATTCGGCCGCGCAGCCGCGACCGATATGTAGAAGGTTGGTATGTAGAAGGTTGAATTTGTGTTAAAACCCCTATCTGTTTGTGACACGCAACACAATTTATTGAGGTGTTTAACTAGAGATAAATGACTATGAGTTTTGCAACGTATGGGGCTGCTACAACACCGGTAGAGGCTGCGAGGGCCTCGTCTCTTCCCGGACTGCCTTCGGTACAGTCAAACCCGGCTATAACTAACCTGGATAGAGCGAATTATGCTATATATCGAACAAAAATATTTCAGTTACGGAAATACATGGGAAACATATTCCTTATAACGAAGTTCACATCCGATATATCGAACCCTGGGCGCCTAGAATGGCCGCCGAAATGCATGATCTCGGAGCGGTGATTGATATGTGGATTGGCCGCGACCACGGAGCAAGAGCCGCGACTGAGGCATTGCGCCTCCCACGGAGCGACGTGACGCCCAATACTTTCCGGAACTGTTTCTGATGCGCGGGACTCGTGGCGGAACCCGCCCAGTCAGTGAGTGCGGACCACGACAGCATGCAGCATCGGTGAACTGTGGGAATAGCTCGCCAACGTTCCCGATGATGTCGCCTGTGAAATCCGTCCGACGCTTATAATGAAGCGCTTTCGGCCGTCGATGTGCTCCACCAATGCTTCTTAGATTTTTGAGGACATGGATTCGGAACTGGTGCAAACAATGTTTCGTGTAGAGAATGCCATGCTAGTTGAAGCCTCCAAGACGAAAGTGAAAACAAAAATACCCTCCCCCCTTTTTTTGCAACTTGGGCAGTTAAGGCGGAAAGTAGCTTTGATACTTGCAATAAATTGATTATTTTGGTCTTGTAATGGCTACGGTAGTGTGTTCGTGTCTGCATACGCGGACGGCGGAGTTGGGGAGGGGGCGGGGGGCTCTCGCGGATTGCGAACTCGTAACAATAAGCTCGTTATAGTCCGGTTCGGATATATCGAACCATTGGATATATAGAACTAATCGCGGTGCATATTGCAGTTCGCTATATACGGGTTTGACTGTAGAGCAGAGTGGTCAGGAATCACCCAATGTGGCGACTCCAGCGAAAGTGGCGATTGTGCTGCCCAGAGCAACGCTCAACCACGCCCCGCCGCCTTCCCCGCCCGCGGCGCTGGCGGCTGGAACCAAAGGTATCCGAAATGGTGCCAAGTCCAGGGGACCCAGTCCGCCGGACACCTCCAGAACATCTGATGAGGAAATGTATGTCGGACCGTTCCTGTCTGCATCGCTGCGCAAGGAACGGGCTGTGGCGTCCAAACCAACAGAACAGCCAAAGAAACCAGCTGCTAGAATACAAGCCCCGATAGACAAAACATGAACGCACACACACATTCCACTAGCTCTTAAATGTGCATAATGGGAAGAGAAAATATCATCCAGTGGAACTGTAGAGGCCTCCTTAAAAATCTTGATGATGTCTACGAAATATTGCACTCCAATCAGCCAAGTGTGACGTGTCTACAAGAAAAACATTTAAACTGCAAACACACAAATCTCCTGGAAAGAAGCCTATACGTGACAAGAACAAGTCAAAGCCTACATACAACTCTGAATTTACACTCGATGAGCTGAATATTGCTCTTGCCACTTGTAAGTATTCAACTCCAGGTGCAGACAACATTACATACACTATGATTCAACACCTACACGCTGACACCCTTGAGACACTCCTGCACCTATACAGCCAAATATGGATATCGGGGAAACTTCCAAGTCCTTGGAGGGAGCCCATAGTTGGGGCTTTTTCGAAGTAAAGGAAAGGACCCTTCTTGTCCCGCAAGCCATAGACCCATAGCCCTGACAAGCTGTCTGTGCAAGCTCTTCGAGACAATGATTAACCGGAGGCTTCTCTACTTTCTTGAATACAATGGTCTTCTCGCGAGCTGCCAGGCAGGCTTCCGGGCAGGGCGATTCACAAAGGTTCAGCTTCTTGCATTATAATCGTACATTAAAGATACCTTTATACCCAACAGTATTCCATGACCGTATTTTTTGAGATCGAAAAGCGTATGATACGGCATGGCGTTACGGTATTCTTGCAGACATAAAATCCTATGTTGTAACAGGTAATATGTTGAACACTCTTGATAATTACTTGTTCAAACGAACATTTCTTGTCAGAGTCGGGTCGGCACTGTCAAGAGTTCACATTCATGAGAATGGCGTGCCACAAGGTGGAGTTTTGAGCTGTGCTGTTTATCGTCAAGGTGAATTCGCTTCGGAAAGCATTGCCCCATCGATCTCCTGTTTACTGTATGTGGATGGGGCACATGTATCTTTTAAATCTTGCAACTTATCTATATGTGAACGTCAACTCAAGCTTGGGGTAAAGAAACGTTCTAGCTGGCAGACAAAAATGGTTTCAAACTTAATCCCATGAAAAGTACCTGGGTCGTATTCTCAAGGAGACGCGGAGTAAGGCCCGATCATGAAATAAATCTGAATAGTAACCCAAGTACTGTTAAAAAGGAACATAAGCGATGGATGACAAACTAACATTCATCTCTCACATGAATCAACTCGAACAAAAATGTCTAAAACCAATGAATATTTTGAAAGTCTATCTCACCAATCATACGGTGCAGATAAACAACTCCTGCTGCCCCTTTATACCGCTTTGGGAAGGTCTCGTTTGGATTACGGAAGTGTTATCTATGGGTCGGCCAGAAAAACAGCGCTAAAAATGCTCGACCCAGTGCTGCACCTGGGGCTTCGCCTTTTGTGTGGTGCTTTCCGTACAAGCCCGGTCCAAAGCCTGTATGTGGAGTGTGACAAATGGTGCCTACAGAACCAGCGAATTCATGTTGATCTTTTATATGCGGGTAAAATATCATCAATCGACACCCATCCTTTTGTACCTGTTTTTATGAATTCATCCATGACCCCGCTCTTTTTAAATCGCCCATCTGTTTCTGTTTCCTTCCCACAAAGAGGGAGAGAGGAGGCGGCTTTACTTATTGTCTCCTTTTTAAACATCTTGAAATCATCTTTCATTGATATTTTAGCACCATGGCACCTTTGCACTGTGTCGTGTGACTTATCTTTCATCCAACTTTATAATAATAGGGTACCGAGAAATGCAAATCTACAACACTTTCTGTCATTGCAGGAGAAGTACCAGCGTGCAGAATTTTCCAGGGACGCCTCAAAAACTGCCTCCGCCGTGTCATGTGCTGCGCACAGACCCAATTTTAAAGTACCTTAGACCATGAATATACCTTGTAGCATCTTCACAGCAGAGACTTATGGAATCTTTCTTGCTGTGAATCACATTGTCAAATGTCATATTCCAAAAGCTGTCATTTACACTTATTCATAAGCGTTGTACGGGTATTGTCATCCTGAAAGAAATCCAAGAATTATATCAGCAATCTTGTTCTTAGAACAATTATGTCGCCATATGATGCACACCTTGAGGTGAATGTCGGTTGGTTCCCGGTCCACTGGGGGATCGCGGGAAATTAGAAAGCAGATGAAATGGCCGCAGCTGCACTCACTAACACGGTGCATATAACGACAGTACCCTACACTGACTTCAAACCACACATAAAACAACAAAAATGGCAGAAACACTGGAGCGAACACACAGACAACAAACTTCACATTGTAAAACCCCACTTGGAACGATACACAACCGATTCAAACAACAGACACGCAGACGTTGCCTTGGTAAGGTTACGGATAGGCCACACACATGTACACACTCCCACCTGCTCACTCCATCCCCAAGACCCATGTGCAGCGGGTGTGGAGAGGGCCTAACCGTAATCCACATATTCATTCAATGCAAGGCACTTGACATAACACGACTGAAACACTTCCCACAACTCTACACATGACATATTGCACAACACCCGTCATACTTCTTAGGAGATTAGCCCATGTTTTCACTGAAGCGTGTTTTTGAGTTTCCTTCCGGCTTAAAATTTTTAAATCTCATTTCTTATCACGCATCTTGACAACCTGGCCCTTTACACCAGCCATCTTCATTACGTTGTGTTTTACTTTGTTTAATTTCACTGAAACATTTTTTTTTTACTTTCATGTCACTCTCATGAAATGACTTTTGTTTGGCGCTCATTGCCCTTAGTTGGCCTTGCGCCATTAACATCCGAAGATCATCATCATCAGGGCTTCATTTATAGTAGGAAAGATGCCACGGATATCGCGGGCTCAGTTCCTAGCATTCATATTACGTAAGTCTGAGCGCTCTGTCCCAGACACTAACAGCCGGGATTATCCTTAGTCAAGCACGGGCGCCAAAACAAAGAAGGCATCTAAGGTAACGTCATGATAACAAGCCAGAGAATAACGAACAGCTTAAGTGCACAGGCGAAAATAAGTTAGTCGCTGCTATTGTAGCCGACCAGTCAGACTGCAGATAATACAAATGTCAGGGAGCAACCGATGAATTCATAACGGCCGTCTTTCCTTAAACCGGGTCTCAGTGTCAACACCATAGATTGTTTGCACGGCATTGCGCAGGCAGTGGGTGATAACTGCTCAAGAAATCGCCACTCCTTTATCCATGCCCTAGCGTGCACCGCAGACACCTTTTATAGAAAAAGTTCTGTAGACACAGCAGCCTCTGGTACGTACCTATACGCTGATGAGCAAGGGTTTTAAATTTACACCCCATGTTATCAACCTTCGAAGTCGGTGATTCACAAAGGGACACCATATCAGAAAATGCGAGGTCTACGCTTCCACGTTGTTTAAATAGACTTAGAGACACGATGTCATGATCAGATAGGCCTTCAAATATGTCTATTGTAGGGTTATGACGAAGCTAGCCACTCCTAAAAAGGAAAGATCTAGAACAGAGCTTGAACCACCTTGGCGACGAGTAGGATCACGCGCCAGTTGAGGTAGATCGTGATCAAGAGCGATGTCAAGTAAAGTTTCCGCTGCCGCGCTAAGCGACTCTGAAAAGTTTTTATTCCAATCAATGGACGGCATATGAAAGTCCCCAGCCAATAGCAAATTACAATAATCTCTGCTGCAGGAACGTTGAAAGTTGCTGATTGCTTCAAAGAACTTTAGGTCGGCAGAAGGCGGGCGATAAAAACCGCCAACGACCATATAAGCCCCCCTTGAAATATCTTGAGCAACACGCACTCTACGCCAGGCAAGTCAGGCAGTCTACTACATTCAGTTGCTCTTGGAAAAGTATGGCTACACCCCCGCCCCAAGAATTTCGGTCTTTTCGGTATATAATATATTCCGGAGGCGACATTTCGTCATCGTCTATGTTAAAATTCAACCAGGTTTGCGTTATCACAATAATGTGGAGGGGGGCTGTAGGACAACACTTGCGATGTCGCCCGATTTTTTCAGAATGCTTCGGGAATTCAGGTTTAGGCATTTAAGTAGCTCGTCACAACTGGTCTGTTGTCAGGGCTACGCCCGCCCAGATTGATCATCGCGTCTTTCATGTAACCTGTTTTCCTGGAATCTTCGCCTGTAGCTCATCCTCCCATTTGTGCAACACGTCGTCTACTGTAATTTTGTTATAAGCAAGTCTCAGTTTACCGCCCCTAGCTCTGATAGCAGCAGTGTCCCCTCACGGATTCTTTTGTTTAACGTGCGGTCTACGAGAAGTGTTTCGCGATCGAAATGGGCGTTTCTTTCATTTCGTGCAGTTTCGTAGAAATTGCTCTTTCTCGCAGTGGTGGATAAATTTTACAATCACAGGCCTTGATCTGTTTGGTACCTCTCGTGGATTTGATGTATCCTTTTTGCCGAAGAAACTTTTACTTTTATGATATCACAAAAAAATGTTTGAGTGCAGGGCTGAAAAAGCAGTCAGGCATTTCGTGGGGTCGTTCAGCTACACCACAAACGTTACTGCGCCGACTACGATATTCTATATCCATAGGCTTGTCTTGTAGGTTACGTAAACTCCTTTCGAGGAAAGTTATTTTGGAATTGACCTCTGAAAATGTAGAAGCTAAGGTTTTTACTGTAACAAGCTTTGATTCTATTTCAGCAGACTTTTCACCGGTAAATTTCTTGCCTTGCAGCAGTTCGTCAAGAAGCTGCTCAGTCATCTGGCTATGCATACTCGGGTTTCGCTCAAGATCGCCGCATTGCATTGAAAGTGACAAGAAAAAATGGCAGCATCTCCCTTCCATGGCCGATGGCGAGGTTGCGCAGTACGGGGACTCTAAATGACATATAAGATGCGCCCCTAGTGACATCCGATTTGCGCCCCGACCGTCATTCGATTTGAGCCGCGAATTGCATCTCGATTATTCCCTAATAGAAACTGCAAATCACGGCTAAAATCAAATTTCGCTTGATTTTCGCTTGATGGTGGTGTGCTCACGGATGGACGCGGACGGACATTGGGAGGTCCTAAGGTACTCCGCACCGTTGCAGGCGAGGGAGTAAGCCGTTTGGCTCTCGTGTACTGACTCACGGTCGTAGCCCTATGGGTAAGACGACTGACCCTAACGCTGTGTGGTCTAGCATACACATGCTCGAATCCTGGCAGTGCAATTTTTCTCGATTGTATATACTATGCGCAATGACGCGGACGGACATTCTGCGGTCCTGAGGTAATTCGCGCCTAAAACGTTTGAGCGGAACAGAACACGTTATGAATTTCACGTGGGCATGTCAGCTGAATGAAGCACCTCTCCCTTGTCTTAGCACATGAGGCATAACAACTAACTTGCGTGAAGAATACGAAGGGGTTTGCCATGCTGCTGCATGGCCAGCCGACGTACCTACTGACGGTACTGGCAGCCTGCGGGCTCTTTATTTCTGGTAAATGCGATATCGATTATCCGCGGAGGGAGTGCATCCGGTCTCTTTCTTCATACGGTGATACTGCGCAGTCTGCGGCGAAGTACGGTGCCTGGGTTATCAGGCAGGCATTGCCCGATTGCACTGCGCTGGCAGCGGCGTTTGGCAGGAAAAGAAGCTGCATGAAGAATACGAAACGGTTTGACATGCTGCAGCGTGGTCAGCCGACGTGCCCACTGCTAGAAATCTGGAAACTTGCATTGAAACTTTTTTTTCGAGAAAGAAGCAGAAATGGCCAGGCATCTTCAATGTTCAATTTATTCCCAAGATGTTTGTATAGCATTTCATGGCTTGTAGTAGTCCCGGCACACTTACTCTTTATATCATGGGGCTGTAATTCGCGTGTACAGGTTGTCCATCATTTCATTACGAGAGCGGCCGCCTGTGTGTGCAAATGGTTGTATCGCTTGGTGGTTTTCAAAAGTGAAATTGCACTCGGGTCGATTTTCAGTTCGGAAATCACCCTTCCCGCTTAAAATCTTATCAAGCAGAAGAAAGCGTATGTCAGCAGCAACATCTGTACGAGATGAGAAAGGTGAATGTTGACCCATTATCTTTGTTTTTAACCCTGTAGTCAATAGTCGATACACCCGTACTACAAGCAGCACGTCCTAGATAAACTGTTGAGGGTGGATTTATTATGCCCTTGTCAGACTGTGGCCAGGGGCGCTGAGCGAACATAAATACGCGTCAATACAATCTAAATGTTTTGGCAGCTTCGTCCCTTATAGTTCTGACGCCACTTTGAAGCCTCAATATATAACCTATCATTGTAATTAGGTGGCGATCAAACAAACCTTTAAATTGACCTGCTTCAGAGTTGCAGTAAACGCACAATCTCCCATCATCAATGGGGTCTCAGGTTTGAAGCAATTTCATTAGAGTTAGAAAAAGCTATTGGGGTCACCTAGACTGATAGCCACAAGAAACACAAAGATTATGACGCTGTACAGCGCTAGATCTGCTGCAATCATCAGTACACGTTTTATGTATCACGCCCAAATAGTGATGTACGCGGAGAGAGAAGAAATCACTCACGAAAGGTGGGCTCCCACATTTTAGATCACATGAAGAGATGGTAAGCGCTTGATATATGTTGGGTTGCTAGGAAGCCTGTGCAGCACATTACAGCAGAGTGTAAGTGACATAGGCAAGGCAGAGAATAGTTGAGACCTTCTGAACCGTTTTATTGCTTGAGCAGTGCGCAATGGGCTCAAGCAGGTATCGCAAAACGTGGTGCACCCACATCGTTTTAACCACATAGTGGTCGCAAAGTGCTGGTTGTCGGCTAATTCGGGTATTCCACAGACTAACTCTTCCATCGGTGGCGACGCGTCATGTGACTTGAACCTGGGTGCGCGCCGCCTCCGAACGGCTGGCGTATCGCAGGGAGGTAGGTGGAAACGATACACGGTGACGCAACTTGCGCCTAACCTTAGCCGCTCAGTACCAACATTTTTTACCGACTTGCAGAGCTGCGTACAGTGGATTCTCTGTTTCAGGTTTGAAGCAATTTCATTAGAGTTACAAAAAGCTATTGGGGTCATCTAGACTGATAGCCACAAGAAACACAAAGATTATGACGCTGCGCTAGATCTGCTGTAATCATCAGTACACGTTTTACACATCTCTCGACTCACGGTTGCGGTTACTTCGCGCTAGGGCTAAATTGGGCGTATCACCGAGGCTGTAAGCATGGTTACTGAGGGGGGCAAAAGTCAATAAAGAAAGCGAAGAAAAAGGAAGACGAACTGAGCGACGTAACTGAGTTAGGAGCGATGCCCGGTACTTTACGCTTCATGGACCCTACATTCCATCACGGCAGAGTGTTAGACAGATGCTGTAATACCGAAAAAATATGCGAGAAGTTTGCGAACATGGTACAAAGATGCTGTCATTACGAGTACCGGTGCCATATCCGACATCTGTGCGCACAACTTAATACCGCAATGTACCATAACCAGAAGAAGCGGCAGTCACTCTAGCTATCATTTCAGGTGAACAGGATGATCAAAGCACACTGTATCTGACTCCCAAAACGCCTGCAGGCCACGGATGAGATGGGAAATTGGCAAATAAGCCCACAGATAAGCAATCTGCTACAAATCAGATAATCCAGTCAAAACAATAACGGGCCCACGCGAAGAAACTCTACAGTGCACTCAAAAGGCTCACCCCGGGCCTCGTGCTTCAAGTTTGCCCGCTGACAGCCCCAAGGAGAGTTTCCTGTTCCCGTTACGACCATATAATTTGCAATTCTATGCTACTACTAAGCAACCCAAATGAAATTCCCACCACCTCATTGTAAATTGCAAAGGAAGGATTAAACAGCCCTCCGCTCAATTCATACGAAAACTATTCCCCACCTCTCCTGACTACGCAAAATTTATCCACCCAAATATCCGAAGCTGTGCCCCAAGTGCAACCAACTAGGCACCATCTAAAATACGGCAGCAGGGTGTCACTATATTCACAATCATTCTCTAACATAGGAGCACTGGAGTGCGGCACAGTCTACTGTCGACTCCTAAGAGGAGAGCCGAACAATCGCGAGAGTAGCCATCCCCTCCTCGAGACTTGGATTCATTGGGTATTGCTACCAACAAGGGGTGTATTCGAGAAGGCCGGGGTGGCTGCTGTCGTCGTGGTCGTTCTACAAGCGACGACTACGCTTTTTTATTCGCAGTGCCCTTGCACCCCGAGCGGGGTCGCGACTAAGAACGGCAAGAATCCCAACTGAGGCCTTGGATGTTTTGTAGCATTTAAGCACAAAGAAAAAAAACGCAGGTTAATAAAGCTTCAGTGGAATTTCTTTCATACGTTTTTTAAAACTAGAGACCCGACAACGAGATGCTGCGAGAATGAGTTTTCTGTGCAAACAGTGTAATCTACAGTGACGTTCTATCCATCAAAGTCAGTGAAGAGCTTTGCATACCAGCAGCTTGTAGTTTTAAGACGAAGTTTTATATCGCTAGTCCAAACAACAGACCAGCGGTTATATGTAAGCGGCAACCTCATCTGGCCTCACCACATGCGTTTCCACTAAAAAAGTTGCAGAGCAGCTAGAAGTAAGGAGATGTAGTGGGAGGGAGCTTGTCAGGGATCAGCGGACAAAGCTGTTGCATATACTGACACTGATATGTGGAAAGGTGCATCCAAAGGAGCGAGAAACAGTCTCTCTCGCACTACAGCAAGGGCGCAGCGAGTTGCCTGAAGCACAGGTGGAACGGCAATGGCGAGCAGGTGCGGAGGCGGTGCTGGCGACCTTCACCTTGCTGCTTCGAGGGTTAACCATGTGTGCGGAGCTCATGAAAGGCTTCCTAATGAAGATTTAGGGGAATATGGGTAATGGTCTTTTTCCCTATTTAGGAAGTTTTTCATCGTTACCAGTACCCCTAGCTGTATACACGTTACATCGAGCCTGTAACAAACATTCGAAGTTTTGGGAAATATGAATTAAAAAAAAACGAAGATGTGCCCAGCTGTACGTCACTAGCAAACCAAGACATTAGGGGTTTAATGTGAAGGAAGTGAGAGCGACTAAAGCCGCACTCAGGCGAGAACATATAAGACAACAGTTTTTGCTTTCATAACAAATATCTGATGGAAGTAAAAAACGAATAACCACCAAAAATAGTAAAACAAATACTTAAAATCTGAAAGTAGCAAATAAAACAAATCCGCACGTATACACATTCTTCTCCAAAACCAGATCCGAATGAAACCACCGTCCCGCCTCCATCATCACTATCACCGATCCAGCTTCCGCGGTGGGCAGGATGTTGTAATTTTTGTTACTAATATTATATGCTGCAATACTTTTTTATTCCTGTAAAAATGCCACTCCTCTATGTAACGCCTTAGGGCCCTGAGATTGAATGAATGCAATGAAATGAAATGAAACAGTTCCCATGGTGAAGATGACTACGTACCCACTAGCATCAAAAAGTAGATGCCAATGAGTATAGCGCACCCAGTGACGGCTGACATGTCCGAATGACGGTGTACAATAAAATAAAACGACAAGCACGTCGAGAATATAGGGTGATAGTATTGATTGTATTCAAGTGAACGCCGACATGGTGGTTTAGGCATTTATTATTTGTTTATGTGGCTTCTCGTCCCCGCGAGGCACAGTGATATCTTTAAGTAGCTTGCGCATCAATACAGCGGAAACATTCAGAGGCAAGAGTGTCACACCACGATAAGGATAGATGCGTTCTAAATTGATTCTTCTGAAGCCGTCTGACCAACGACAAAGGACATTTGGATTGTGGCCGTTAGACATCATACAATGAGCTGTTATCCGAAAGGAAATAATAATGCATAGATGGCGCAGACGAGTGTTGCGGAGTTACCACTACGGCAGTGGAATGACTTCGGATTCATTCAACCCTTCTGAGATGCCGGAATGGAATGGGAATGGAATGAGGACAGTGCTTGAACGAATGGAGTGGGATAGGAATTATACGCTTTTTTCCCGGAATGGAATGCGAATGGAATGAGAATTTTTAAACAACGGCGTCACCATGCTGGCGCTTTCCGGCGACTTAATTAGTATGTGGCGACGACTGCGTCCGTATATCTCAAAAGGAGCACCGGCGACAAAAATGAGAACACATACCTAGTTCGTCAAGCTACTGTATCCCCGCAGCCTGCCGCGGCGCGTGTGAAATTGAACTTCGAGCGGAGGAAGCGCGTCTGGCCAGTGGTGCCGTTAGGTCGGGTCTTCATGCTTTGGTAGGCTTTTTGAGGCATAGCCTTCTTTGTACAACTTTCTGTGGGGCCGATGGCAAACAGGCGTGTCTCTTAGCGGCAGGTGCCGTGTGGCCAGGCCAGCAGCAATTGGGGAATGGCACGGAGAAACAGGGGAGGGGGGATTGTGAATTGAGCGCTTCCGGAGCCACGGTGTTTCTCACCTGATGCTGATGCTGCGAAATCTTGGAGGTAACAATATAAAGTATTCTTGCATGAAACACACAACAAGTTTGCTTGGCGTTCTCCTCCCTCCCTCCCTACCCCGCTAGGCATCGCGTGGAAGTATGGCGTTAACTTGTCGACAGTGGGTCCGTGTGTTGGAGCGATGCGTCGTAGTTTGAAAAAATCAAAACCAAGGCAGCAAAAAAAGAAAATTTGGGTGAGGGATTTGCGTGCCCGGCACCCGCCATCAGCGTACGAAGCGAGCTTCGGATATGTCACTGATCTTTCTACCTCCACGCTCTGCTACAGCCGCTATGGTAGTGGGCAGATGGATATACGATGCAGAACGCACAGCTGCCGAAAGGCGTTTGCTTCTAACAGGTACAGCTCCAACAGCGTCTTTTTTGCGAATGATTTGACAGACTTCAGCCATGTGACGCCGTGTTTTGCTTCGATCCGAACGTAAGGCCCTCTCTTCCAGTTGAACCAAACTTGTTCATGGTTTGGTTGCTGTGCTTCTGTGTCCGTGACCCTTGCGGCTGGGCACAAGCATATTTGATTACTAAAGCCTTAGTTGTCGGCTTGAAAGCTGTCGCATCGCCACTATTTAGGTAGGAAGGTCTCATTTGAAAATTTTGATCAGGTCCTCCTGCATATTGGTTGCGCGTTTATGGAAACACACTGCTTTGACCATACTTCAGTTTTTCAGTGCTCCCGTCACGATATCGTTCTGTCCCTTTACATTAGGGGGTCATAAATGATGTTCTGAATTGAACGGGTTAGTGTCGGGGCAATAAACAAGCGCAATGGAGGTCATCCTTGAAGTGGTGGCGACTTTCCTGCGGTGCATTCACAAGTGTTACCGGTGTTTCATGCCGCTCCACTCTTGCCTCTTGCGTTTGTACAGTATCAATAGTGCTCAATGCTGTACATTCAATTGAAATAATTCAAGTAAGCATCTCGAATGCGTGTACATGTGTGCAAGCTCCGCGCGACATGCGAGTTATCCACAGCATACTAATAATGCTGGTTAACAGTATGCAAAGCAGGTAGCAAGATAGCACGCCCAGACTGCAACAAAATGGAAAAAGAAGACGTCAACGTAATAGCCGCTTTACCTCGCGTCGCGCAAGAACAAACTTATCAAACAACTTGACATGAGAATACTATAATACGTAGTGGGATCCCACTAGTTATTATCCAAAAAGCGGCACTGTGACAACTGCCAATTTTTAAAGCGAAAAAGTTTTTTAATGGGAGCGATCGCATTCTGTCGAAAAGCATACATTCAACCGGTTTCTCTACCCCAAAGCTCTAAGGTCTCTACACACACGGCGCGTGTGTGAAACCGGGGACCTCAAATTAAGTCTCTCTCTCTCTCTCTCTCTCTCTCTCTCTCTCTCTCTCTCTCTCTCTCTCTCTCTCTCTCTCTCTCTCTCTCTCTCTCCCTGAAAATGGGCTTCCAGTGTGTCAAAACCCCTACTAGAAAAGCGAACTAACGAATGGTTCTAAATAAGACAACATAAGCGTCGACCATGAAGGAGTACAATAGTAACATACGTTTATCTTATCCCAGTCGAAAAACACAACAGGAATTTCTGTCGCACGACAGGCACTTCAGTTGGGACTACAGGATGGTCTGTCGTGCGACAGAAATTTCTGTAGTACAACTAAAGAAAATCTGTCGTACGACAGGCATTTCTGTCGCACGACAGGGATTTCTGTTGGGACTACAGGATGGTCAGTCGTGCGACAGGAATTTCTGTAGTACAACTACAGAAAATCTGTCGTACGACAGGCATTTCTGTCGCACAACTGGAATTTCTGTTGGGAATGCAGGATGGTCTGTTGTGAGACAGGAATCTCTGTAGTAGGACGACAGAATGTCTGTCGTACGACAGAAATTTATGTAGCAGAACACTCATATCTATCATGCGACCGACATTGTGCAGCCCCACTACAAAAACCTTTGTAGAAGAACTACAAAATGTCTGTCGCATGAGACATTACTGTTGTACTACAGAAACCTCTGTTGTGCAACACCCTGTAGGCACTACACAAATTTCTGTTGCGTCACAGACAGTCCTTCATCCACTACGACTGGATTCCGTAATTACTATTATTATCTGCCATGCGACCGAACATTTTGTAGTCCCTGCAGATTTTTAGTCTGAAAGAGAATTTTAGATTCATTAAATGTGTCACACGACAGACCGTTCAGTATTGCTTACCCTCTTGCTTACCCTGTCGGCAAACCCCGCATTTTCCAGCATTAGTAGAGCGATGGAATACGCCGGAAAGAACGGAATACTCTGGAAAACGCAGAGCTGGACAACAGCAACGCGGGAACCGCATTTTCCATCGAGAGAGCGATGTAATACGCTGGAGACAACAGAAAACATTGGAAAACGCCGCGCTGAACGACAGCAACGCGGGGTGGTTGCTGGAGAGCATCGAACAACACGGGGCCATTGCCTTTGAGGACTGAGCTTCTGACTGGGCAAACGGGATAGCACGAACAGGATAGTTAGTGTGGTACCACTGCTTGGCTGGACACGGGAATGCCGCGCGCCGCTTAAGGGGTGGACTGGTTGTATTCCAGCGCCGCGATCGACGCAGATGCTCCGAAACTTGGTGTTTTTGGCCTGTGCGGTGCCGCGAATTCCCACTTTTTTAGCATGCGCTGCACGAAAACAATGGTGCGTGCGAGTGATGGTCATCTCGTTGAATTGCAGCGCAAGTGTCTGTTGTAATGAACGTTTGTTGCATTACTGCCATTAGAATTCCGGCCGTGTTTGAAAATACCTTCGCTACAAATTTGCAATTAACAACGCAAATTAGCACAAATCACTGTAATGTTGCAACATCTAAGCGTAGCCCCATAACCAAAGAAATGGATACATAAAGAACTTCGCAAATTCCTTTAATTTTTTGAGGGAATCGCAATTGCATATATTGTACTGTGGACAATCTTAGATAAAAGAATGAGGCTATAAGGGTAGCCCGTCGGCAAAGCGGACGGATTAAAGACAAGCAAGACATGCTTTTTGAAGACGTGGTGTAATAATTGCAGTGCACATTCTGACACGTATTTCTGGGTGCCTTTGAGAGCCTCATTGTTTCAATCTGCGTGCTGTTGTTTTATTTTTTGTTAGCACGCAATTTGTTTATTTTAACGCGAAACATGTGTCCAATCCAGCCTAAAAGTTAAAATAAGATTTTAAAAACAGCGAACCAGTTGCCGCTACCTGTGTGAAAAAAAAAAGAAACCGCGCCAGTGAACTGGTTGCATTACCGAGATGTGTTAAAAAAATAAATGTAGAACGAAAGAAAACGCGCGCCTTCCCTCTAGCCCGGCCCTTTGGAAGAAGTTCGGGGAAGCATCGTCACGACTGAAGGCATGTCGCGGCGCGACAGCACTCGCGGGACGGGGAGGCCACAATACGAAGAATCGAGAGGGGTGAGCAGGGGTCGCGAAACAACTTCTCGCGATCGGCCGGTTCCCTCCTTACCCTTCCTTTGTTCCCTCCTGCTTTGTTCCCTCCTACTTTTCGTCTTTCGGTCAAAATTTGGTGGTGGCAGCGTGGCCGAGTGGCTCGTTCACATTTAACAACGGGGCTTTGCCTAGCTGAAGTTACGCGTAACTTAATGTAAAAACGTGCAGCTTATGTCTCTGCGAAGTATCAGCAGCAACGTTTGAAGCTTCGGAAGCTGTGGTAAAAGCAAGATCAGTGGTCTGGATTTCAAGCATCTCGAAGTGAGGACTCCTCTAGCCACGACTAACCGTGGTGCTTGGGATTATTGGCACACTGATGCGAGTGAATACGACGAATTTCGCAAGCAGTGTGATCTCGAATACGTGCGATCTGCTTCGACAATCGACTGAACTTGCAATGACCCCTGCGTGACTTCGGCAGGTATCGGGCGTGCATACTCTTCGAGATAGTGCAGCACCACAGAGACGTGCACTTTTTGCCGCAGGATACCCCTCCACGTTTTGCTGTGCGAATGCATTGTCAACGGATCAAGGTTCACCAAGGCAAGCATTCCAGCTAAATATTGACTTTCCATTTTATTCTCTCACGTTCTCCTCCGCCAGTCCGTTTTGTTGTTTAAATAAATCAGGTTCAAGAAATATTTGTTTGCTTGTGTTTTAATGGTCCTAACTAGTATAAGGAACGAATTTTCGAACGGGTATTGTCCATGCTCATTTAATAGTTTTTTTTTCTATCCGGGAGAATGAAGTTGCTTTCATGAACAGATTGAGCGTCATTGACGGAACGCGATGATGGGACGCGATTTGGCCCTGCTTCAGAAGCACGGTCAAATCACTGAAAAGTGCCCAAATGAGTCTAGCTAAATTTTGTAGCGCTACTTAGGTGTCCCTGATGGAAAGACTTCTGTATTTCTTCTTAACAGCTACGCGGGTTTGTAATTACACGGCTATTAAAGAAAAAAGGCCTAGCGCGAGCATCGGCTACGCTATTCGCTGGAGACCGCGTTGTCTCCGGCGTGTTCCAGCGTTACGTTCTGCGGCTGCCGGATCCACGAGTCTCCGCGTGTGCAGTGTGCGTGTGCACGAGTTTCCGCGACTGCACATGCATCAGGCATGTGCAGTCTAACATCAAACTTTTGTATTGCATGCATGAATGTACCACTTACTGCATTGCTTAAATTGCCTTTTGGTACAGCTTTCTGAAATCAGTTATTCACTGAAAACAATTTTAAGCTTGTTCCAGAACGGCAAGAATTCCCCCAAATGCTTATGTTTGTTGGTAATATTGGTGGAGGTGCGGGGTACGATCAATTGCGCTCTACATCCACCCCCCCCTGTGTAGGCCCGGCGACAAGCTCAGCCACGGAGTTGACACCCGTCCACGAACGAACCAGCCGGCGACTGCGAGGGTTACCGGTAGAATTCCAGCCTATGACCAGCAGACCAAGGATGGCCACGCGGGACGCCAGCACTGTGACCTCCGATACCGGTACGGCACCTTCCTACTTCGTGGTACACTAGCCCCGCACACCAAAAGTTTTCTATGGGGACTCTTTCGAGGACGGAGAAGATTGGCTCGACCAATTCGAACGCGTTGCGAACTTTAATGGATGCAACGAGCAACACAAGCTGCATAACGTGTACTATGCCTTAGAAGAGTCAGCTCGCACGTGGTTTGAAAACCACGAGGCCACGTTGACGCCGTGGAACGAGTTTCGCCCGCCGGTTTTTGGCCACGTACGCCTGCACGGATCGTCGGGAAAAAGCTGAGTCGGCGCTTCAAGCTAGAAACCAACGGCCAAATGAAAGCGTCACCATGTACGTAGAAGACATGGCTCGCCTCTTCCGGCGCGCAGACCCGGCTATGTCTGAGGAAAAGAAGTTGAGACACCTTATGCGAGGTGTAAAGCAGGATGTATTTGCTGGATTGGTGCGCAATCCTCCGCAGTCTGTCAGCGCATTTCTGTCTGAGGCCACAGCAATTGAAAGGCCCTACTCCAAAGAGCGAGGCAGTACAGCCGGGACATCACTTTTATGTCGAGCGACGCCCCTTCAGTGGAGCAAGGAAACGGCGGCCTCCGGGAGAGTGTCAGGTCGATCATTCGAGAGGAACTCCAAAAGCTGCACGGAGTCCAGCAGCTTCAAGCCTCCATGCCCCTTGCGGAGGCTATACGCCGCGAAGTCAGGCAAGCTGTTGGAGCGCCCGAGACGTATGAAGCCCCACAAAGGCAGTATGTGTGCCGCAGGAGCCGTACGGGTCCCGCAACACCAGACCCAGGTTGCCTCATATGCGGCAGCCCTGAGGGAGTCGGATCGCTACGTTGCCCCAACACTTGCCGTCGCAACACCGCAAACGACACTGGGCCTCCGACCCCGCGCCATGCTGACTCTTGATGAGGCACGGCGGCCTCGCAAGAGCGACGAGTGGCGCACGCCGGATCAGCGACCTCTATGTTTCCATGCGGCGAGGCAAGCCACATATACAGAGCTTGTCCCTACCGACGACTTGGTCTTCGTGGATTTCCTCCACACGCCCCGCGCCCGAGGTACGGTGAGCGCCCCACCGAAATCGAAAGCTACCTGGCCGAACGTCGAAATGGGTTTCCGCAGCGACGGCGCGACAACCGATCACCGTCACCGATGCGACGCCGCTATTCGATTCCAAGCCCGTCACAATCTTCGCGGCGCCGTTCTCCGAGCCGTTCCGTCCGGGAAAACTAAGAGCAGCGACCTCGGGAGGTGGGGCCCCTGACCATCGGAGCGCTGAAGACCCTCCAATGAAACGACGACGACCAACCGGCGACGCTGTGGTTTGTTCCGATATACCTGTGCAGGTTGACAACGAGCAAGAAATAGTCGCATTGGTGGACACCGGAGCGGATCGTTCAGTTATGAGCAAGTCATTGGCTACTACCCTGAAAAAGGTACTAATGCAGTGGACAGGACCACCGGTTCGCACCGCTGGCGGCCACTTGATTACTCCGTCCGGAAGGTGCACAGCACGCGTTAAAATTAGAGGCTTCACATACGTCGGACATTTCATCGTGCTTCCCCTATGCTCGAAGGACTTAATCCTCGGCATGGACTTTCTACAAGAGAATGGTGCTGTCATCGATTTACAGAAACCTAGTGTAAGCTTCTCGACGAAGAGAGCGGTAGCTAAGGATATCGACGACCGACGGGACACTGCCTTGCGCGTCATCGACGACAACATAACGCTGCCCCCGGAACCAGAATGCTTATTCCTGTCAAGAACGACGCTTTTCAAGACTACGAAGGAATTGCGGAAGGAACGTCGGTCTCTTCTTGACAGGGGCATTTGCATTGCAAGGGGGCTCGTCAAGCTACAAAATGGATGCACAACAGTGCTGCTGACAAACTTCGGCACAGAGTGTCAACATGTCGCAAAAGGCACGACCATAGCTTTCATTGAGGATGTTGCTGAAGTAACGAATATTGGTATGCTGAAGAAACAGACTCAGATCACCTGGTCGGAGGTGCGCTGCTGCCACCAGTAGAAGTCAACCCCAACTTGAACTCCGCGCAGAAGGAGCTGTTACTGGAACTTGTGAGAGAGTTTTCTGAGTGTTTCGCATCATCATCCCGTGTGCGCCGCACATCCGTGGCGAAGCGCCGCATCATTACCGACGAGGCTGCGAGACCAACCCGCCAGCATCCATACAGAGTATCAACCAAAAGAAAGGGAGGCAATAAACCAACAAGTACGGGGAAATGCTAATGGATGACGTCATCCAGCCATCGAAAAGCCCGTGGGCTTCACCGTAGTCCTGGTAAGAAAGAAGGACAAACACATTGCGTTCTGTGTGGACTACCGTAAACTGAATAGTGTGACAAAACGAGACGTTTACCCTTTACCTCGAATTGATGACACACTAAACCGCTTGCGGAATGCAAACTTCTTGTCATCATTGGACCTCAAATCAGGATATTGGCAGATAGAAGTCGATGAGCGGGACCGGGAGAAAACGGCCTTCGTGACACCTGATGGCTTGTATGAATTCAAAGTTCTCCCCTTCGCTTGTGTTCTGCCCCTGCAACGTTCCAACGGATGATGGACACTGTCCTCGCCGGATTGAAGTGGCAAAACGTGTTTAGTTTACCTAGATGACGTGGTAGTGTTCTCGGCCCCGTTTGAAGAACATCTCACACGACTAAAAGGCGTATTACAAGCAATCCGATCTGCAGATCTCACTATAAAGCCCCGAAAATGTCCATCTAGGTTTCGAAGAGCTTAAATTCCTCGGCACATAGTCAGCCAACAGGTATCCGCCCAGGCCCTGACAAAACGTCCGCGGTATCTTCGTTCCCCAGACCTACCGATAAGAAGGCTGTACGACGCTTCCTAGGCCTATGCGCGTACTACAGACGGTTCGTCGAAGGTTCTCGTAGGATCGCTGAACCTCTTACCCGGCTTACAAGGAAGACGTGCCATTTGTATGGGCAAGTGAGCAAGAGTGCTCCTTTGAGGAACTACGGAGACGGCTGCAGGAAGCTCCAGTGCTCGCACATTTCGACGAAACCGCTGACACGGAGATTCACACTGATGTTAGCAATGTTGGCCTCGGAGCTGTACTTGTTCAGTTGCAACAGGGCGCCGAACGAGTCGTAGCGTATGCGAGTCGCACCCTTTCAAAAGCCGAAGCAAACTATTCCACCACGGAGAAGGAATGCTTGGCCGTCGTCTGGGCGATCACCAAATTTAGGCCCTACCTTCACGGCAGGCCTTTTAAAGCAGTCAGCGATCATCACTCCCTGTGCTGGCTCGCCAACCTCAAAGACCCCTCGGGTAGATTGGCTCGGTGGAGCCTTCGACTTAAGGAATACGACATAACAGACATGACATCGCGGACTTAGTGCTGTGGCGTACTTTTTTATTTTCTTGTTTCCTTACACAACATAACATAACAATACGACATAACATAATCTGGAAGGAAGCACAGCGACGCTGACTGCTTGTCACGAGCACCGATACCTGCAGAGTCCTATGATTACGATGAAGAATTAACACTTTTTGGGGTAATAGACTCATCCCAAATGGCCGACTTACAATGTGAGGACCCGGAACTAGGCCCACTCATCAAATACCTTCAAGGAAAACGCACTGACGTACCGCGCGCCTTCGCTCGAGGATTGTCATCCTACTGCCTCCGCGAAAACGTGCTATACAAAAAGAACCATGACAGCAGCACAGAGGCGTTCCTTCTTGTCGTACCCTCAGTGCTTCGCGAAGAAATCTTACAGGCCTGCCACGATGAGCCAACAGCGGCTCACTTAGGTGTTAGCCGGACGTATGCGAGAATTCACCAAAATAGTACTGGCCGAGGCTTCTTCCCACAGTGCAGCACTACGTGAAGACCAAGTCACGATTGCCAGCGGCGCAAAACACCGCCATTGAAGCCCGCCGGACTACTTCATTCCGCTGGAACCACCACAAACGCCGTTCTACCAGGTTGGAATGGACCTGCTCGGACCATTTCCGATGTCCTTTCTCTGGTAACAAAGTGGTTAGTAGTAGCAACGGACTATTTGACACGGTACGCTGAGACCAAAGCTCTTCCTCGAGGAACAGCAGCAGGAAGTGGCAAAGTTTTTTGTGCACGAGATTGTTTTACGCCACGGCGCACCCGGATTTATTATTACAGACAGGGAACAGCTTTCACCGCCGATTTGATGAAAGACGTCCTCAGGCTGACGGGGAGCCACCATCGGAAGGCCACCGCATATCACCCACAAACCAACGGGCTTACGGAACGTCTGAACAGAACATTGCCTGACATGTTATCCATGTACGTCGACGTGGAGCACAAATCATGGGACGAAATCCTGCCATATGTAACATTCGCATACAATACGGCTGTGCAGAGGCGACGCGGAGGACACCCTTCCAACTGGTCTACGGACGTCAAGCAACGACAACACTCGATGCCATGCTCCCCCTCTATGATGGCGACTCAGGTGACAACGGAGCTGAAGAGTTTATCCACGGGCTGAGGAGGCACGACAGCTGGCCAGGCATCGCATTCTGCGCCAGCAGGAAGGAGACGCGCGACAGTATAATCTCCGCCACCGAGCTACAACGTACATGCCAGGAGACCTCGTGTGGGTGTGGACGTCAATCCGCCGCCGTGGACTCTCAGAAAAACCTCTCCGGCGGTATTTTGGCCCTTATGAAGTGACCCGCCGAATCAGTGACGTTACCTATGAACTTGTACCTCGCGGTTCTCGCTCCACAGCTCGCGGACGATCACCCGCAAAGAAGTCGTGCATGTTGTGCGCTTGAAGCCATACTATGCGCGGTAGATCCACTCAAGACTTCATTGCACAGGACACTGATGTGCTATCTTTTTAGACTAGCTTCATTTTTTTCTTTTTTGGGTTTACATTTCGTGCTTTTCTCGTATTTTTTTTCCTTTGTGTTTTTATTTATTTCTGGCTTAATTTCCTCACCTTATTTGTACCACAGCATCGGGGCGATGCTGCTAACGAGGGGAGCAATGCCGCGAAGAAAGCTTTCCCACAATGAGCCTCTACGTCACTGGGAGCACGCTCTCGTGGCGCTGTTCCACGAAGCCACGTGGAATGCGCGCTCGTGCGGCGGGGCTAGTTTTGGAGGAGACGCTCGTGGGGAGACGTTCGGAACGGTCGGTGTTTTACGTTGTGGGCACAAGTTCGCCTCAATAAACTAATTGTAATCCACCCGTGCAACGTCTTGTCGCTACAATATTTTTATTGAAATTTTTATGCATATCCTGCACACTTGAGTTACTTAAAAGAAAAAACATCACGGGAAGTAAATTTCTTATGCAAAACAAGTTGAAATTCGAGACATGACAGAATTTACTACGAAAACAGACATGACAGGATTTACTACAGACTAAAGAACAGGATTTACTGCAGACTACAGGACATGATTTACTACAGACTACATGACAGGATTTACGACAAACTACAGGACAGGATTTACTACAGACTACAGGACAGGATTTACTACAGACTACAGGACAGGATTTACTACAGACTACAGGACAGGGTTTACTACAGACTACAGGACAGTATTTACTACAGACTACAGAATGTCCAATTCCCTCACAGGATCATTCTGTCGTATTTTTCTGTTCTGTTTTTCGACTGGGGCGCCACGTAACGGTGTACATCAGGTCGTTCGCGGTTGCGTTTACTTATGCGTGAAAAATTGTTGCATGCATTCGTTCTTCGCTTGCGGTTTGGAAGGTCGGTTAGAACCACTTTCAGCGGAAGTTGGACGCAGGTTTTCGCGCTTATGTCTACTTTGGTTAGGAAGGCAGGGGAAGTTTTTGCATTGGGCAGTTGTTCTGCACGAGATATGTAACCAAAATGCTACCACCTCCCAACTTCGGTGACAAGTGACACATTTTCCATAGTTTTGCAGTTTTCAACTCGTATGATAACGTCAGACACATGTTGCGTTCGTAGGTAACTCGATAGAGCACCTGAGGCAGTTTTTACATTGAGGAGTGAAAATAATGGAATAGAACGTCCCATCCTTTCCAGGAGTGGGAATGGGCCAACTTCTGTCATTCCGAGGAATGGAAAAAAATGGAATCACGAGCTGGAATTCTTAGGGATGGAATTGGAATGGAATGGGGATGTTCATTCCGCGACACTGGTGTGCCAATTTGGCAAAAGCTCTGAGTTATACGATTGAAACAGGCACAATAAAGAGGGACGTAGTGATGCACCTTTTTTTCTAATCGGTTTGCAAAGAAATAAGCCTGACAAACTAGTTAGCGCCTACTGGCCAGTACTCTGAATCGAAAACCCAGTGTCCAGATTACAGTTGCTTGTGAAACGAGAAGTAAAGGAAACCCCTAATGGTTTGGAAAGAGTTCAGCTTCACTAATGTTAGGAAGCCCTTTGGAACACGCACTGGGATAACGGAAAGTAAAGCAGAAACAGAGAAAAGTGCCAAGCGCATTCCCGAATTAATGCCTCAAAATACCGACAAAATGCGGATGAATAACTAGGGACGAAAGGAACTTTTTTTCCAGTAAATAGAACCAACCAGCGCAGATCACAATTTAACATTGCACAAAGCTTTACTTCACTTAGCAACCAATAGTATAGCCTTGCGAAAAAAGTAGCTGCGAATGATTATTTAAAAATCGTTGGTATTTGGGTCTGAATCAGTTCTTGAGTAGCTGAGTAGAAATGCGATATTAATACGAACAGTTAGCATAGCAGTGTTGTTGGCTTTACTTAAAAATGACAAATGTTGAAGAGGCCTACGCGCAAAAATTAAAAATGTTCCAATGAACCGTACATGCAAACGTAACCGCACTGAATATAAACAGAACCCGGGCCAAACGATTATCATTGGGGAGCCAGTGCTTACTATTTAGCAATGAGACATTGAAAGCTCACATGAATAAAGTTTTTCTGCTCTAGTACTGTAAATAGCGAATAGGTATTCCATAAATACGTAAATATGACCACAAAATAGTTGCCCGAAAAATTTATTTCATACGGGAGCAGCGCCATAAAATAACGGGATGACCGCCTTGATTGAAGTTGAATTCATAAACACTTAAATGGTGTAATAACACAAAAACGTCACCGAGCACGTGTCTCTGCATTAAAACTCATGAGATTTCTTGCCCAAATAGGGGTTACAATATTGTTTTTTTTCTGTACATAAACTCGCGCCCATTGACATCCTACAGATTTTAAACTAGCGAAGCTGTAACAGGCGGCCGGTGTTCACTCTCATGTTTGGGTCCATCAGATGATTCATTCGCACTTGTGACGTTACGTGCCAGAGTGTACGGCATGTATTGTCACATTACATGGGCTTATGGAGCTACGGAATCTATAAACCCAGCCATTTTCGCACCCCTTCCGTTTTAATATACGTGGGTTTCAAGCGCATGCGCAAGAGATTGCGCCGGAGGAGGTTTCTGCGTACGCGGTACCCCCGTGTTTTACTTTAGCGTAGACATACAATGCCCGCGTTAATATATCTTGAGAAAACAGGAAAACTAGGTTGAAACTAGCACTTTTGTGCAATCTTTTTTTGCGGGTTTATTAGATTTCAAAGGTAGGTGCCGTTTTGGTTACGAATAGAGGCGGTTTTGGGAGACTGAAGGTTTGTGCACAACGTTCACTTCTGCTCATTTTCCATGCGAGGCAACTAACTCGGCAAGCGCACTCTGCGGCGTCATATCGTGCACGGAGGACCCCCCACACACAAGGCACTAATCAAATTCACGAGAAGCGCAAAGCCCTGGTGAACTGCTGAAATGACGGAACATGCATCAAACTCTAACAAAATGGATATTAGCTTGCCAACTCCCGCAAAGAAGCATGTTTAGTTTATCTACCTGGCATGTGCAAATGCCGACAAATTGCCGTTTAGCTTGGGAACATTGTGCTGGGAACAGAAACCTGTAGACATGACGCCGCATACTTCGTGCTGTGGCCTGCCTTCCTTTTGTACCTTGTATTCTTACAAACTTGCGACTACAGCAGCTTTTATTGGGCTTATTCGGTGAAAAAGAAACGTTTCGTCAAATTTTACGTTACAGAACTAAAGTTCAACTCGTGGAGCAACATACGTTTCCAATGGGTTTCTCGCTATCAGCCAATCGCCTACGTCCTACTCAAGGACGAAAGGAGGTTGTGGCTGCAAGTGATCAGCTGGAGTAATACACGCAGAGCAAGGGGCAGGCCACTGCAGAATAACCACCCTGTTGGTCCGGTTTGTATAAATGCTCTTTATGAAATACCTCAAGACAGACACATGAAAGGCAATCGCCAATGAATTATATTGCTGTAAGAGCGGTGGTTTAAGCCGACCTCAGCGGAAGCCGGAAGAGACCCTGAGAATTGTCTGCTCACGTGCTTATGCAGCGATCACGATGAGCCACTGGTATTAACAAAAGCGGACGCAGTAAGACAGAATACGCGTCTCATGAACGCTCAGGCAAGGAACCAGACAGGTGACTTCTTGGTCAAAGTTTGAATCAGGCCAATGAAGTGAGTTGTAACACAGGCTAACGGGTGTTACAGTAAAGGTAACGTCAGTGTTGTTCTGGGCCTCTGAAATGAACATAGCGCACGTCAGACCGCAGTTGACCTCGGCAGTCTTTTATAAAGTGACCATTCTTCAGACACCGATTGGTTGAGCTTCTGCTTGTGGCGTGTATTCCTCAATTCTTCGCCTTTCGAGGTCATCGCCGTTGTCCAGGTCTCTCTTTCAGGGCCAATGCTACTTCGGGTGTCCAAACTGCAGGTCGTTACATTATTGCTCTTAGAACATGTATGTTATGTTCGAAAAACTCGAGAACAGGTCGAAACTCGAATTCGGGCTGTGTCGTTTCGTGCTGTGGGCAACGTACGGATTCACTGTAGCTGATTTTCGTTGCTCAAGAAGTTGCTATGCTCGTGAAACTTTAGCCCAAGTTCGCGCGGCAGCAGTCTGATCTTCCGTATCATACAGCAGAAATTAGTGGGACTAGGGCCAAGTGCCTGCAGACTTCTTACGTGCGTGTTGACTTTGTAATAGGGCCGAAAAAATATCAGTACGTTCGAAGACAATGACAACGGCTTCATCTCTGGTAGGATTTTTAGGTTTTCGAGAACGAGGACTCTCTCATTAATGAACCACAATCTGAAAATTATAATGGCGCCCTTTAACACTCCTCGATTTCGTGAAGTCCACACATGCCAGACGCGGTGGCTTTAGTCACGAGAATGTTGAGGTAATAATTTTTTTTTGCTGTGCTCAGGTCGTCGTAGCTGTGCACACCCGACAGAAAACTGCAATCATCCAGAAACGCTGCAACGGTTTTCAATTTTATTTAAAAGTATAAGCTTAGACTGAATTAGGTTCGTACTCTCGGAGTTCGCTGGTTATAAATGATGCCTTGCTCCGGGAGCATCTGGCACCTTGAAGCACGGGGGAACTGCCGTGTTCCAGATCTTGTCACATCTCCGTGTGTTCCAGGTCTCCCCAGTCCAGCTGGTCGCATGGCACCTCAAAAAATATGAAATTGTCGATTTCATGTGCCTGCTGGTGATGAGCCTCAACATGTTCAAGCAGGCTTTTCACGCAGAAATCCGCAAGTCTTTTTGCTCCTCTCAATACACCTTGCGGTTCGGGTATTAACCGCTCAGGTTGCGAGCGGAGGGTCTGCGCACGTCAGAGTAGATTTTCATGGAGTTCAGCTGGTGCGGTGAAGATGTTTGGTAAGATTGAAGGCGTCGGGCCTGATCACAAGCTTTACGGCTGTGTGCGCCGATGAGATTGGCCTTGTTGTAAGATTCTGGGTTCAGACACCATGTGATGTACCTCGATATCCTTCGGCTGCCAATCAATCCATCGTGGAAGAGGCAAGAGGGCACGTTAGCTTAGAAGGAGGTCTATAATGAAACTGGCAAGTGTACAGAGTGAGCGCAAGGCACTGTTTGCTTGGCCTGATGAAAGTGGTGATAATTCCGTGTTGTCTGTTGCAACGGTGAAAAGGAAGAAGTTGCAATTTACATATTTGTAGTTGGAGGTGGCTTCTATGAGGTAAGTTGGAGAAAATTTGAAAGGTGATGTTTTCACGCAGGCAAACTATACTGTTCTTTTAGTTTAGGAATACCCCTACAAAAAATTCTCCTGATATCCCCTAAGCAAATAGCGCAACCGTGTCTGGGTTGCGCCTGTTGGGCGCCTGTTTGGGCGCCCAACAGGCGCATTGGGCGCCTGTGTTTGACAGGTAGCCCTCTTCGCCGCCGCTGATGTGCTCACATCCATTCTATCTCCAGACTGGTTACTCATTGTTTTCTATTTTTTGTATTATCAGTACCTGGCTTTTTCGAATATTTATACTTTTTTCAGCTTACCGTATGCCTCAAAGTTATAAACCGTCACGTGTTAAGTGGACTATAACTTTGGTTGCTTTCATGATGCCCATACATCAGCATGTGGCGCGCACGTTCCTGTGAAAACCTAAACAAAAACGGATGTTGGCGAAAAACAACAGGGCTGGGAAACACTAGCCGTTTCGGACTGTGGTCTATGACGCCTAACAGAATACTTTGTCAAACTCGGGTGCTACCTAATTTTTCATCGTTTAACGGTGCCACTCTAACAAAATACAGAGTTAAGACACCGTATACGCTTGCTTGGTATATTGGCCACCACACCACTGACAGTATTGTGCAACGGAAAATTTTCTGCAGCGCAAGTTTTTGATAATCTTCCTTCAAAAAGTACAGTTTCATAAATGATATGCAAAGTTTTAATAATACTGGATCTTTTTTCTTATAAACGTTTTCCTCTAGCGGGTAATAAAAGTGTGAACGAAAGTAACAACGCGTATGCTGGTATTCGTATTCTACAAATTCATGCATTATTCTCTTGAAGGCGGACTGATTGTGCTGGGTTTTTAAGCATATAGCTGAAAGCTTTGCCAGAAACTCGTGGAAAGTGTTATTTATTTGCTTGAATTCTTGTTTCATGTTATCTTCATCACTGTACGACCTCGTCAAAGTTATGTACAGCAAAATTCTGTAAAGGTAACAAAAACGCAGCACTCTCCGTCGATGGTGCCTTCTGGCGAGCTATCAGGACAGTCTAACCCGGAATTGATCGAGTTTGCGGGGCAGCCAAATCTGAGCATGGTCGGACTTCTGGGGCGAAAGCAATTGGATAAACGTTCGTGGATATACAAACACCGGGTTTCATTGTAAAGTCTCCCCGTCAATATCAAGTCATAGAAGCTTTAGTCCTTCTCTTGGGGAGGGAGAATGGATTGCCTGTTTTTGAGAGGTCAGTAATCTCAAGACTAGTACCGATGGCATGTTAAATCTGTAATTCAAGCTACCTGCCTACAATAAAAAAATCTAAAATAAAACTCTCGAGCCGAAAACAAATATTCTTCTGGTTGCAGCTTGGGTTCAAGTGAAATAATTTGTTCTTTTTGCGATCTGTTTATGCTAAATCATGAGTCAAAACTTATTCGCTAATCGGTTCGCTGAGAAGATAGAGGAAAGTTTTGGAAAACATATATTCTATAGCTACAATCCCAAAAAATACAAGTATGGCGTATAAAAGAAACTTTCGCGTCCATATTCACTTGATCTGAAGGGGACATCGGAGGAGAACTATTTGCGGGGATGTGGGAAAACAATAAGTGGTCACGATTCACACAGCGTTTTTTATTGAGCCAATATGTTGTCCTATGAACTAAGCTATGCAGCTGGTGGCCGCTGACAAAATCCTTCCCCAGAAAACGGGACTGTGCGATTTTTCAATGTCCGTAGTTGTGTCTGATAGTAGCAAGCTAACAAGGGGTTGGCTAACTGCTTCCTGTGGTTCTGTAACTCTCGCAACGACGTCGCAACGAAAAGTTATCTGAACGTATTTAGATGTTTGCAGAATTTTTGCAAAAGGACAATAACTAAGTCATTTTATGCTCAAATAAATTCAAGGAGTTTCCAAAGGCAAGGTCTCTAGTGGACGTGATGTTGCATTTTCTCTTTACGGTAGCTTTAACCACGACCGGTCTGGCCACGCTCGCGAACCGCCTTTAAGGGCTGCGCAATCGGGGCTGTCTCTGCCTAACAACCCAACTTTCTGGGGGCGCTCTGAGCCAACCCTTCACCGGCCGTTTCTGTGGCTCGTGCGCGAAACGAAGCTGATCTCGTGGATAATTATAGACTGTGTGAAATAAAGCGACACACAATCTCAAGATTTCATCAGTGTAAACTGGAACTTCTGATAGTTGTCTAGCTGCTGAAGCAAGCCAAGGCAGCTTTTTTGTATCTTTTTAGCATCAGCGCAATTTTTTTCCCTGATGACTGATTATTATAACTAACCGTAAACTGCACCTCTTTTTGGCGCTTCTTGTTCGTGCTTGCCTTTCGGCCAGTGGAGCTATGCACGCTACCTATGAATGAAGTCACGCTATTACTGAACGGTGTCGAAAGCGTTGTTGTCCTGGGTGCATTTACATAATTTTTGCATGACCGTTTCCTTCTGACGAGTCACGACAACATTCTCGTGATCTTCTAGATCTGCCTTGCGTTTCGCTGGCTGCCGGTGGAGAAGAACGGCGAGGTTTTGTATCTTACGTGGTTTTTTTGGCAGGGGCGCAGTTGTAGGATCGGCATCACTCTGATACGGTCGGGCAGCGCGTCGAGACGCGCTTTTTATTTTTGCATCATCTGACATATCATGCGAAACAAAATGTATGCTACAACAACGTTGGAGAGAGATCTTGTTATTAATTACACGATTCTTCAGGAAGTGTGTTCATCAGAAACTTCGCGCATATTTCCTCATCGGCAAATAATTGGTGATATGAACGCCAGCAGCCTTCGTGGACCGCCACTGAAAAAAAAATGCAACAGTACACAATGGGCGCGCTGTGCGAACGCTGCACGAAAAGCTGAAAGCAAGCGTTGCAGTGAGTTCGGCAACTTCGGCAGGAACAGACACAAAAACCTGCCACAGAAGATCGCACTCTGATACGAGGAGTGGTGCGTAGGCAACAAGGTACTTTGACAAACGACACTACCTGTTTTCTGCAGCTTGCGCACCGAAAAAGCTCCATTCATTCTCCAACAGGCGGCTGTACTGCCTTTATCTCTTCCTACAACGGGAAGAAAGAAAACACTGCAGCAACGCCCAAAAAAAGCAATCAATAGAAGTATGTGCTCGCGGTGAATTAACGCGCTTTAGATGGTAACACACCTCGGTGGCAAGCGCGCGTGCGCCCGAGGAAGGGTTGGCTGCCGACACCGTCGCACTGAGCGCACACTCATGAGTAATAGAAGCAACTTTGTTTTAAATGCAGCGCCTTCCCTCAGGTTCCAACCAAAGAAAGGCTAGTGGGCTCAATCCTCCCCCAAAATGTTTGCGGTTGCTGAGAAATCCATATCAATACACGCCCATTTCATCGACGGAATCTCACTGATTTACGGGCGCACCCCAACCAGAAAGCTGCGTCCGCACGCGGTGACAATACAATATGCGTGAAAAAGAACTGTCCGTCTAAGGCAAGTTTGGACGGCATGGATAAGGCTGGAAAACCGGCAATTATTCATTTCCTTGCTTCTCTTTATGGTTTGTATTCCGTGAGGCACCATCACCCTTTTTATCGCAGGAAAAACTCGGCAACGGGACACATGGAGGATCGTACGCTTTTTAAAGTTTGATCGGCGTTTCAAAGAAGAAGTTCAATTCCCTTGAGACCGCACACAGAGCTTTATCAAAAAGGAAGTAAGATGTGCCACGATGGGCACCAACATTCTGGCGTAAAACCTCAGTAAACGATTAAACCGACACAATAAAGAGGGCTTAATCATGGACCAGTTCAGCATCGGTTGCCAAAAATGCGTGGGCGCAACCTGTTGGCAACACTGGCCGGTCTGAGTTTAAACGCTGGGCACCATGAAACCCATCGTGTTGGAAAAGAAAAGAAAGTCTTATTGTTTAAAAAAGGTTCAGCTCCTCGGGGGCCCACCTTTGGCAGGGCGCACTGCAAAGACGTAAAAGGGAGGCAGAAGTTGGAAAAGGAGGGGATTTCCGTGCTATACCTCAATTACGGAAAACGCGTGTGAATCAGCGGGGGGACAGTGCATGGAACTGGTGTTTTTTAGCGAGTTTCAACTAATCGCATTCAGGAGTGCGCGTGCTAAAACATTGGGGTGCTCAGAGTTAAGTGACTTGCGTTCGTCCCCGCAAAGCCGCGCGAGTAGTAGTACCGAATTTACGAGGCAGGAGGCAACCCATCCTCTGTCAATCTGGTTCAGACTTTAAACCCTGTGTGACGTTTGTTCGTTAGAAACGCATCTCGGATGTTTGAAGTTGAATAAAAGTATGCGTCAAACCGGGCATTCGGTCAGGCGTTCTCTGCGTTGCAGAAAGAAGTGCCCCGGGGTTTTAACGCTTTTTTTTATGGAACGTACTCAGGGAAAGAATTAAAAGCGGTTTTGGCCCCGTTGCATTCAATACAAAAAAGGTTAAGCGTTTTTCTTTACATTGGTTTCTTGTCGTAAAATGCCCCAAACACCGGCACTCCCCCGGGGAGGAAGCCGGTGAGCCCACGTGACAGACGACTCATTTTTTCCCGGGAAATACGTGAAAAACCGCCCAAAGCGGGGGGTTAGCTCATGACGAACATGGGAATCGATGATTTGACATGTGAAAATGGCGGCCCAAAAAAACGAAGGAAAAGGGGAGGGGAAAAAAAGGGGCCAACTTTGCAACAAAGTGTGGCTTTCTGCGCGCTAAAAGAGTAAAACTTGGCCCCGATGACCTTGACGACCCAATCTAACGGCGCTAGTTTATTTAGTGGCCCCCAACCTTCAGGGCCCCTTTTAAATTTCAGCGCCTTCTCAGGCTCCACAGACGGCTAGTGGGCTCAGAGCTCGCTAGGGTTTGCGGTTTTGAGCAGCCCATATCAATACACGCCCACTTTCATCAAGAAGGAGATGCACTGATGATGGCGCACCCAACAAGGAATGGTGCGTCCGCACGACGGTGCACAATACAATAAAGTGAATAAGAACATAGACCGTCTAAGATCATAGTTTGGACGGTATGGATAAGAACGCTGACCTGGCAATTTATTCATTTATTGCTTCTCTTATATGGCTTTGTATCTCCGTGAGGCACCATCACGCTTCTCAAAGCAGAGAAAACACTCAGAGACAACAGGGTTACACCATGACAAGGATCGATACGTTCTTAATTTATGATATTGAAGGCGTGTTGCAAAAGAAGAAGATTCAAATTACCGCGGTTGAGACCGCACACAATGAGCTGTTAGCAGAAAGGAAGTAATTTTGCACAGATGGCACCAACCATTCTGGCATAAAACCTCAGTAAACGATTGAAACCGACACAATAAAGAGGGACTTAGTCGCGGAACCATTTTAATCATCGGTTTGCCAAAAATAAGCGTGACAAACCTGTCTGTGCCCACTGGCCAGAAGTCTGAATTTAAAACGCTGGGTCACCATGAAACCATCGTGTAATAGGAAAATTAAAAGAAAGTCTTATTGTTAATAAAGAGTTCAGCTTCGCTAACGGTAGGGCCCACTTCGGCAGACGCACTGCAATGACGTAAAAGCAGGCAGAAAGACGGAAAAGCTCCGAGCGCATTCCCGAGCTAATACCTCAAATAAATTCAAGGAGTTTCCAAAGGCAAGGTCTCTAGTGGACGTGATGTTGCATTTTCTCTTTACGGTAGCTTTAACCACGACCGGTCTGGCCACGCTCGCGAACCGCCTTTAAGGGCTGCGCAATCGGGGCTGTCTCTGCCTAACAACCCAACTTTCTGGGGGCGCTCTGAGCCAACCCTTCACCGGCCGTTTCTGTGGCTCGTGCGCGAAACGAAGCTGATCTCGTGGATAATTATAGACTGTGTGAAATAAAGCGACACACAATCTCAAGATTTCATCAGTGTAAACTGGAAACTTCTGATAGTTGTCTAGCTGCTGAAGCAGCCAGGCAGCTTTTTTTGTATCTTTTTTAGCATCAGCGCAATTTTTTCCCTGATGACTGATTATTATAACTACCGTAAAACTGCACCTCTTTTTTGGCGGCTTCTTGTTCGTGCTTGGCCTTTCGGCCAGTGGAGCTATGGCACGCTACCTATGAATGAAGTCACGCTATTACTGAACGGTGTCGAAAGCGTTTGTTGTCCTGGTGCATTTACATAATTTTTGCATACCGTTTCCTTCTGACGAGTTCACGACAACATTCTCGTGATCTTCTAGATCTGCCTTGCGTTTCGCTGGCTTGCCGGTGGAGAAGAACGGCGAGGTTTTGTATCTTTACGTGTTTTTTTGCAGGGGCGCATTGTAGGATCGGCATCACTCTGATACGGTCGGCAGCGCGTCGAGAACGCGCTTTTTATTTTTGCATCATCTGACATATTCATGCGAAACAAAATGTATGCTACAAACAACGGGGGAGAGAGACTTGTTATTAATTACAAGATTTCTTCAGGAAGTGTGTTCATCAGAAACTTCGCGCATATTTCCTCATCGGCAAATAATTGGTGATATGACACGCCAGCAGCCTTCGTGGACCGCCACTTGAAAAAAAAATGCAACAGTACACAATGGGCGCGCTGTGCGAACGCTGCACGAAAAGCTGAAAGCAAGCGTGCAGTGAGTTCGGCAACTTCGGCAGGAACAGACACAAAAACCTGCCACGAAGATCGCACTCTGATACGAGAGTGGTGCGTAGGCAACAAGGTACTTTGACAAACGACACTACCTGTTTTCTGCCAGGCTTGCGCACCGAAAAAGCTCCATTCATTCTCCCAACAGGCGGCTGTACTGCCTTTATCTCTTCCTACAACTGGAAGAAAGAAAACACTGCAGCAACGCCCAAAAAAGCAATCAATAGAAGTAATGTGCTCGCGGTGAAATTAACGCGCTTTAGATGGTACACACCTCGGTGCAAGCGCGCGTGCGCCCGAGGAAGGGTTGGCTGCCGACACCGTCGCACTGAGCGCACACTCATGAGTGAATAGAAGCAACTTTGTTTTAATTGCAGCGCCTTCTCAGGCTCCACAGACGGCTAGTGGGCTCAGAGCTCGCTAGGGTTTGCGGTTTTGAGCAGCCCATATCAATACACGCCCACTTTCATCAAGAAGGAGATGCACTGATGATGGCGCACCCAACAAGGAATGGTGCGTCCGCACGACGGTGCACAATACAATAAAGTGAATAAGAACATAGACCGTCTAAGATCATAGTTTGGACGGTATGGATAAGAACGCTGACCTGGCAATTTATTCATTTATTGCTTCTCTTATATGGCTTTGTATCTCCGTGAGGCACCATCACGCTTCTCAAAGCAGAGAAAACACTCAGAGACAACAGGGTTACACCATGACAAGGATCGATACGTTCTTAATTTATGATATTGAAGGCGTGTTGCAAAAGAAGAAGATTTCAAATTACCGCTGTTGAAGACCGCACACAGATGAGCTGTTAGCAGAAAGGAAGTAATTTTGCACAGATGGCACCAACCATTCTGGCATAAAAACCTCAGTAAAACGATTGAAACCGACACAATAAAGAGGGACTTAGTCGCGGAACCATTTTAATCATCGGTTTGCCAAAATAAGCGTGACAACCTGTCTGTGCCCACTGGCCAGAAGTCTGAATTGAAAACGCTGGGTCACATGAAACCATCGTGTAATACGAAAATTAAAAGAAAGTCTTATTGTTAATAAAGAGTTCAGCTTCGCTAACGGTAGGGCCCACTTCGGCAGACGCACTGCAATGACGTAAAAGCAGGCAGAAAGACGGAAAAGCTCCGAGCGCATTCCCGAGCTAATACCTCAAAATACAGGAAAACAGCGGGTGAAACAGGGGGGGGACAAGAAGGAACTGTGTTTTTTAGCGAGATTAAAAATAATACATTCAGGAAGCGCGTATCATAATTTAACATTGCGTAAAGCTTTGGAAGAAATAGTATAATTCTTGAGAAAAAAAATTACCTGCCAAGAATATTATACAATCGGTGGTATTTGGGTCTTACTTAGTGCTTGAGCAAGTCAGTATAAATAAATTTTTAATACGAGATTTAGGCAAGGCAGTTATCCTAGCTTGGCTTGAGAATAGAATTGGTGAAGGGGCCTGCACAAACAGACTAAAACTTAACCAACCAGCCCACGCCTGTAAGGGTAAGCGTTCTGAATATAAACAGAAGCCGCTGCAATAGTTTTTGTTCAGGCACAAATGCTCATTCTTTGCCAGTCATACTTTTAAAGCTTAAATGGATAAAGTTTTTCCGCTCTACGACTGTAAACTGTTAATATGCATCGCATAAATACGCAAATACAACCACTGAAAAGGTTGTCAGGAAAATTGCTTTCATACGGCTGCTGGGTAATACAATGACGAGATTACCGCATTGATAGAAGTTGAATTCATAAACGCTTTAATGATGAAGGAAACACAAAAAGGTCACGAAGCCTACGTTGTTGCATTCGGACTGTTAACTGTTGTTGTTTAAATAGGCGTTAAAAGTTTGTTTTTCTCTGTGCATGAAATGTGCCCATCGATCTCGTACAGATGTTTAACCGGCAAAGGTCTTACGACCGGTCGCTGTTCACCCGTAACTTACGCTCCGTCCGATGCGCCATTCCCACTTACTATTGTCAGTACCGCAGATCTGGTATCTATAGACCGAGCCACTTTCTCCTCTCGTACGCCTAAAAAATCTGTTACCTGGATTTTTCGCATGTGCGCATCGGATTGCGCCGGAGGAGTTTTGAACAAAAGCGGGACCAGCATGTTTTCCTTTAGCATAGAAGTAAAATGCGCCGTTTTATATATCCAGAAAAAAAAAACAGCAAAACTAGGCAAAAACTAACATTTCTAGGCGAATTTATTTTGTCCGTTTATTCGATTTGATAGGAAGGTTGGTACAGTTTTTCTTGAAAACAAAGAGGCTTTTTGGAGGACGAAAGTGTGGTGCAACACATCAGCTTCTGCTCATTGTTTGTGAGAGGAAACTTGGTTAGCAAGCGCACTCTGTGGCGGCATGTCCGGGATAGAGGAAACTGGGTACATCAGGCGCTAATTAAACTTACGAGAAGCCAGAAGCACCGATGAACCATTCAGAAGAAAGACCAGCCATGAAATTCCAGGAATATTGATATTAGCTTGCGAACTGGGGGTAAAATAAGCTTAGTCTTTTCAGCCTGCATGTACGGATGCAGACACGTGATGGTTTCGATTGGGGACGTTGTTGCGACTTGAGGCGAATTGTTCAGACATGACATCGCGGACTTAGTGCTGTGGCGTACTTTTTTATTTTCTTGTTTCCTTACACAATCGTGACCGGAGCAGCTTTTATAGGGTTAATGCCTTGAAAACAAAAACGTTACATTATTCAAATGGAAGTTCATGACATGGAAACACAGAATGTACATTTGTTTTCTCAGTACCAGCCAATCGCGCTCGTCCAACCACAATGACGAGAGAAGGTGTACTTCGACCGCTTTTTCTCGGTTGTTTTTGTTGTCGAGCGCTTATAGTTGTAGTTTTGTTCCCGATGCACTTAAGCAGTTCTAAAAAGGAGCCCCACCATATGCACAATTCTGTAGTATGTAAGAATCTGTAAAAAATATACAGGATGCCGTGACTAGTGATGAAAGCGGTGCCCTGTAAACAAATACGTACCTAATTATATATTAGAAATCCGCTCAACCAACATGCCTAAAAAAGCCTGACGTAAGGAAAAGGGGCAAACGTTGCTAAATTTAAAAAAAAATGAGTTTTGTAGAACGCAGGAAGCCGATTGATTTTTGTTTGAAAAAAAAAAGGACTGCGCACTTCCAGCAGGATATAAGTGAAAAACGCGAAAAACATCTGTATCTGATATGAATACGCTTGAAACTAAAAAAAAGTTCTTGAAGCTTGCACTAAGTCGCGCTAGGCTTGAACCATACAGAATGTGGACAACTTCTTTCTATGTACGCATTGAAGGACACAGGACCACGCATTGCTTTAGGTTAGAAGTTGTTCCGTCGTAGTTCCGCCAGGGTTTCATGATGGTGCCGTCGTCATGTTTCGTCATGATGGTCACTGTTGTAGTAGTAGTAATCGTCATATCCATCTATATAGTCGTCTTCTCATGCCTGGCAAGCGGGGCCGGATCCTTTTGTGTGCAGGCTTTCACATTTCTCTAAAGTGAAACGCGTGAGTACGCGCTAGAATAGGCATCAAGCGGCTTCGCGAACAGGACGTCTATAGAACGAGCAGTCTTGTTCTGCCCCCTTGAGACCCGGAAGAACATGAACTGTTATCTTGGTATTTTTGGTCAGCGCCACTTGCAAGCCTGAACGACGCTGGACGTTTTTCGTAAAACGCCCGGTCAAGCGCTCTGTGAGCGCCGTGAGTAACTAATACTTTAAGTTTTATGAAGATGCCACACACCGCACTCATTACTGCCAGCAACAACTGATCTGTTAATAAACCAGCGTTTTCGATTGGACAGCTGTGATGCGGGTTGTTGTGTGGATGAGGAGGTCAAGTTTAACTGACGGAGAAGAAGCGACCCACGTGACATCAGACAAGGACAGACTCTATTCACGGGACAGAATTAGAAAAATACACAAAAATAACTAGGAGATAATCTAATCAAATGACTAGATGTCCCACAAGACAATGTTTCTAACTAAAAAGAGTTCCCGCTCACATCTGGCAGTACTTGGCGGCAAGGAGCTGTTGCGGTACACTTGATTGGTGTGATGGCTGCTGGCGCTGTCTCCTCAATGCTTGCGCTGGTCGCCGCAAAGTCGGGTCCCGTGCGCTAGGCTCAGGGCGCTGCCGCGCTGCCCTTGTCGACGGTGGTGCTGCGACTGATGAGCGATTCGGCCCGAGTGCTCCTTGGCCAGTCTCGGCTGAGCTGCCTCGATGTCTGCGGGGAAGATGCGGCTCGCAACGTGGGTTCCCCGAACGTTCTCGGGCTCGTAACGGAGGTTCCACGAACGAACGTTCTCGTCGGCAGGTCACTCCTCGAACCTCGTTCCTCCAGCCCTGGTGCCACGTTCCTCCGGCTTCCTCTTCCTCTTTCTCTCTCGCGCCCTTTTTCGGCCTCCGCACGCACCTCGTCTTCTTCGCTTCGACCTCCCGACCCCTGTCCGGTGAGCAGTGCCTCCTCACATCAGCATATTTTTTTTCATGCCTTTAGGGCGCCTTCCATAATCATTATTAATAATCTTCGTTCAACGCGAAAAGTTTTGTTATGCGCACTTCGTGCTCCTTTTGAGGTCTGAAAGATATATTGACGAATAACAACGCGGTATGCTTTAGCCAAATGTGGCATTCACAGCGGAAAAACGGGGTCAAGTTTTTTTTATTGTGCCCAAGCACGAAGACAGAATAGAATTATACCGGATGGAATTGTAACGACTGCATCCAGGATGTTACACAGGAGCAGGATTTATGACTGGGGGACTGTAAATTGTCCTTGTTGCGTAAACAAAAAGTTACCAGGCCTTATGTGTGCTTGAAGCCCGAGGCGTTTCATAAGTGCAAGGCTTCCATCTGTGTCCGTTTCGTTGTTTGTTTCCAGCCTGCTTTCTATATTTTGCTCGGGTCCGCACTTCCTTGAATTCAGAAAGCTCCGAAACATTTTTTGATGTTCTAGTGGAGTAGGCGACGCTACACCCCCTGGCGATAGCGATTAAGTGTTTAGGTACAGAGTTATTGTCTTTTGGTATGTTTCCTACAGCATATCTGATGACTTGTATACAAATTTTTAAAGCGTGTCATTACTAGGTATATTTAGGCTATGAAAACTACACACTTCTGCCTAGAAGACTGTGAGCTTTATTGGAAAGCTTTCGCCTACCGATAAAGAGATGCTGTATGTTCTGTATGAACACTTCAGTTATTTTATTGCTGTTCTTGAGGGTGTCTCACAAGGAACAGCTTGCAGGGCGTTTAGTTGAACTTCGCAGTATATGTTATCACAGCCTAGGGAAAACTCATGTTCAACTGCTTGCGTGATTACTGGGGAACACCCTTGGTACTATGCAACTGCGTCACTGCCACGGAAGGAGGCTTCTGTAAAAGTGACACTTACGGGAGCCTTCTCACTCGTAGCAGGATGGTTGCTGGCCGCCGGGAAATTCAAACTTAAAATATATTAAGTTTTCTGAGGAACGAAAGCGAGGCATTTCCGATGCCCTTAAGGTGTAAAACAAACGAACTGCATCCTGGCATGTAAAGAACGCATTCCTAAATGTAAGGAAACAGTTTTTGATGCCCCTCATTCATCTACACGGTGTTTGAGAGAAGCCTTAAAGTAATTTAAAAAGATATGCTGTCGGAGGTAAAATCGTTTTTCTTGCGCGAAGTGATCAGAGACATTTGCTGACGCAATGAAACGAGATCTAACTGCTATTAACGGTAAAAATGTGTTAGTATTACGTATTTACATTTTAAATATTCCAGTTAGGTGTGTGACTGCACTGTGAAAATTGTAAAGGGTAATCAATGAAAGCGATATTCAGCGTTAGTTTACGAAAATGTAATTTACCGTAGAAATATCATCACCACCACCCTATCTATGCTCACGGCAGGGAAAGGCCTCCCCCCTTTATTCTCAAAATACGTCGTTCCTGTGCTTACTGCGACCAATGTATCTCCGCAAACTTCTTGATCTCATCCGGCCATCTAATTTTCAGCCACCCCCTGCAACGCTTGCCTTCTTTAAGGATCTACTGTGTTACCCTTAATGACCAACGGTTATCTTGCCTTCGCAATACATGCCCTGCCCACGTGCATTTCTTCTTAATTTCTACTAATACGTCATTAACATGTGTTTGTTCCCTGACGCACTCCGTTCTCTTGTTGTCCCTTAATGTTACACCTATCATCTTCCCATCCATTGCCCGCTGAGTCGTTCTTAATTTAAGAAGAACCCTCTTATTGATTCTCCATGTTTCTGCCCCGTGGGTGAGTACCGGTAAGATGCAGCTGTCATACACTTTCTTCTTCAGGGACAATGGTAGGATGCCATTAATTACCCGAGAATGTCTTCCGTATGCACTACACCCAATTATTATCCTTCTAATTATCTCTGTCTCATGGTTGGGATCCGGGGTGACAACTTGTCCTAGGTTGATATATTCGCTTACCACATCCACTGCCTCGCCACCTCTCTTATACCGCTGTGCTGTCCCGAGGTTATTGATCATCACTTTGGTGTTCTGCTTATTAATTTTCAGGCCCACGGTTCTGCTCTGTTTGTCCAGTGCGGAAAGCATGCTTTGCAATTCGTCCCCCGAGTTACTTAGCAAGGCAACGTCATCAGCAAATCTGAGGTTACTGAGGTATTCTCCATTAACCCTTACTCCCACCTGTTCCCGATCCAACGTTCGGAATATTTCTTGTAAACATGCTGTGAATGACATTGGGAAGATTGTGTCTCCTTGTCTGAAGCCCTTCCTTATAGGTAGTTTACTGCTCTACTGATGGAGGGGAATGGTAGCTTTGGAGCCATTGTAGATATCCTCTAGTATCCTTACATTAGCTCATCTACCCCCTGGTTCTGTAATTCCTGAATGACCGCTGAGGTTTCAACCGAGCGAAATGCTTTCTTATAATCTATGAAGGCTACATATAGGGGTTCAGTATACTCAGCGCACTTCTCTATCACCTGATTGATAGTGTGAATATGGTCCATTGTTCAATAGACATTATGAAACCCTGCTTGTTCTTTAGGTTTACTGAAATCTAAGGTTATAAAAATTCTGTTAGCGATTACCTTGGTAAATACCTTCTAGACGACTGACAGTAAGCTGATTGGCCTGTAGTTTTTCAGGTCCTTCATGTCACCTTTTTTATGGAGTAGGATAATGTTCGCGTTATTCTAAGATTCAAGTACACTTGCGGTCCTTAGGCATTGCTTTTACCGGTGTGCCAGCTTTCAACTAGAATTTCTCCGCAATCCTTCAAGAGTTCTGCAGTTATCTGATCCTTTTCCGGGGCGTTGCCCCCTTTCATTTCTTTCAAAGCCTTCCTTACTTCTTCGATTGTTACTGGTGGGATGTTTATCTCGTGTGAACTACTTTCTCGTTCTTCACTCTCCTGGATGTCCCGGCTACTGTACAGATCCCTATACAACTTCTCGGCTACTGTGACTATTTTATCCCTATTTGTGATGGCATTGCCTTGCTTGTCTTTAAGTGCATACATCTGGTTTTTCCCACGCCAAGGGTCCTCTTCGCTGCTTTCAGGCAAGCTCCGTTCTATACAGCGTATTTGATCCTCTCCATATTGTACTTCCGTATGTCAGCTGTCTTGTGCTTATTGATTAACTTCGAAACAACCGCTAATTCTATTCTGTCAGCTGAGGTGAAGATTGTCATGGTTTGCCCTTTCCTATTTAGATCTTCTGTCGCCTGCGAAAGTTTACCAGTATCCTGTCAGGCCATCGTGCCCCCGACTTCTACTTCGCACTCCGTGATAATGCGTGTAAGGTTGTCGCTGGCTTCCTGTGTCATAAACTCTGCTTCCTCGGGAAGAGCTGAATATCGGTTCTGCAGCGCTATCCTGAATTCTTCTACTTTACGTCTTAGTGTTAGCTCATTAATCGGCTTCTTTCGTACTAGCTTGTTACGGTCGCTCCTCAAATCTAGCCTAGTTCGAGATCTTACCACACAGTGGTCACTACCACTTACCCTTCCGAGAACTTCCACATCCTCACGACGCCAGGGTTATCGCATTATATGAAGTCTGTTTCATTTTTATGCTCTCCAATCGGGGTCCTCCACGTCCACTTCCGGCTTTTCCGTTTGCAGAAGATGGTGTTCATTATTCGTAGGTTATTCCGTTCTTAGAACTCGACAAGTAGCTCCCCCCTGCTATTTCTACAGCCAAGACCACAGTTCCCAGCTGCCTTGTCTCCAGCCCGATTCTTGCCTAGTGTAGCATTGAAGTCCCCCATAACTGTAGTATACTGTATTTTTAATTTAGGCATTGCCGATCGAACATCTTCATAGAAGCGTTCCGCTACCTTGTCATTGTGGCAGGATGCGGGCGTGTAGCCCTGTACCATCTTGAGCTTGTACCTCTTATTTACCCTAATTGCAAGACATGGTGCCCTTTCGTTAATGCTATAGTATCATTCTATGTTGCCAACTATGTATTTATTGACCAGAAATGCCACTCCCACTTCTCTTCAGTCCACTAGACCACGGTAACATAGGGCGTGTCCCTTTTTCAGCACCGTAACGGCTTCATCTGTCCTCCTAACCTCACTGAGCCCTATGACATCCCATTTAATGCCCTCTAATTCCTCGGACAGCACCTATCGACTCGCGTCACTAGAGAAGATTCTCGTGTTAAACGTTGGCAAGTTCAGATTCCAATGACGGCCTGTCCAGGTCCAGGTAGTCTTAGCACCCTCTGCTGTGTCGCAGGTCTTACCACCGCCGTGGTCAATTGCTTCGCAGCCACTGGAGACTTAGGGCCGTGGGTTAAATGGCGTATTAATGGGAGGTTCTGACCGTTACTATACCAGGGTGGCCAATCCTACTCTGGTAAGGGAGTGTGTTACCGGCAATGGCCGCCGGGGTCAGGCAGCACCCCAAGCCCCATTCTGCAATTCCGTCAATACGCGGACTTTTTAATCCGGTGGGAATTGTTTGGCACCGGAATTTCAACCATGGTCCTTCTGCACGCGAGGCGTTCTTAACGCCGCAGCAGCTGTTCTTAGATAAAACGCCCGATATCAATTTGACTGATGATCCTATGCAATTTTCACGTTACATTAACACGTCTAACTGCAATAAAATAAAACCTAAGAAAACGTATTAATTATTGCTAGAGTAAATTGTAATTACTGCTCCTTTTTTGCATTTCCGGCAGCCATAATAAAGTTCATTGTCTAAAACAATAAAGTTCATTGTCTAAAACAATAAAGTTTATTGTCTGTCTTTCCGGCAGCCATTTATCTCTTCGTGCCTGAAAAGAAATTTTAGCTCCGATAGCCTATTTTTGAAAATTCTTTTGTCTTCTGGGAAACACCCTGTATATGCATGAATACCCGTGCCAGCCTGACTGACAGAGCTTCTCAGTTATTCGTGAAATTACAGCCAAAGCTCCTGGCCTTTAGAGAGACTCAAAATTTCATGAGTGTGTTTCTGTCACGGCGTGAGGGGTAACTGATGTTGCGTTTTTGAAAAATACGCTGCAATAAAGGTAAAGGACAAGCGTACGTTTTACAAAATGTGGAATATTTGGCTGGAAGAAAACGTTTTTTTTTGCGGATATAGCTCCTTCGTAAACGTGTCTAAAAAGTGGTTCCCCGGTTTTGCCATAAGCAACGTAAATCGCGCCAACCTTCATTTAGAGGGAACCTGAATGGTTTTAGGGGCTGGAACTGCTGGCGTCTCTTGCCGTCGTCATCGTAATTGTGGTCGTCATAATCGCCCCCTCATGTACCCAGGGTACTAAACCACCGGGAAACTCGTTTACGCCTTGGGCTAGAACGTTACGCGTACTAAAAATCCGCCGGAACACTCGTTTCCGCCTTGCGCCGGAGCGCTTCGTACGGCGTACTAAAAAAACAACGGGACACTAGTTTTCGCCTCATGCTAGAGATCTTCGTGCTTCTAAGACAGGAGAATTGCAGCAAAGCTTCATAGCTTAACCCTCAAACTATTTCAGCTCTTTTGGCCAAAACTTCAAGGCGCCGTGAATCCATTTACACGCTTCATGCTTCGCCCTTCCCCAGGTTGCACGTTAGTGGAGATGGCACGGGATTTCTTTGATGCAGAAGCTCTTTAGTGCCAGGCGTAAACGAGTGACCCGGTTTTTCTTGTAGACCTTGATCAATCCCACCTATTTGACATTGATGCCCACAGCACCTTCGCTAATTCATCATATATAACAGGCAGCGAAAGATCGGCGGGACAAAAGAAGAATTAACGTCGACACAGCGCTGTACTCTCAACTGAATGTTATTAGAAAACACACACATATATATATATATATATATATATATATATATTATATATAATATATATATATACTCTAGTCTGAAGAGTAACGTGGCAGACTATCTTCTCTTCTGCGATGACGCATGAGCAAAGGCGTTGACAGACTGCACATCCCACATGCCACAGAATGCGCACTACACCAGACCGTAATACAAACTTACTCTATAACCTTGACAAACGCGATTACAACAGACAAAATTCATGCGCAAAGGGCCACACTGACGCGCACCGCGACCAGTCAAGAAAAATATAACCTTTCAGCTAACGACACTGACCGAACGCTGACGCACTTGTCTCCGTTTTTTCTGATTTGATACGCTTCTATTATTTCCCGTACACGTTGGTCATTGTGCTTAGAAATTACTAAGGTGTCTTGAATGACATGTACACATTAACACTTCGCACAATTATAAGCAACATGGGAATAGTTGTCACCTTGCTACCTGCGCTTGTGCTCCAAGAGTTAGGTTTAGGCAGCGCCCTGTTTGCCCGATATACATTTTTTGGTGGCACGAAAAAGGGATCATATAGACTACTGCCACGCTGGAAAGAACAAATAGCGACACGTGTTTAACCTAGCAGCATGTATGCTTGGCGAGTACTGATAAGTTGTTATCAACTGCGTTGCACACTCGACCTAATTTATTGGGCGCAGAGAACAATACGTTTACTCCGTACCTTCCAGCAACAAAAAGTTTAATCCATGTGACAATCTGTGTGGGTAGGGCACGACAGAGAAGATTTTTTTCTGGATTCAATCTGACGGTTTTCTCGCATCAGAGACCCACATTGCCCCCACTTCTGAAGTGTTGACACCGCGATAACCATAACTTTCTTGTCATAACCAGCCTTCCTCAGCCTTTACCATTGGCGCTCCAAAACTGTTATGATACTTATGCGCACAGTACTTTGCACATACGTTGCTTTCACAATTTTAAAGTGCCCGGAGTTGAAGTTCAGTACAGGTTTTTGACCTAGATCTGCAGTCCCAGCATACATGATTAGCCCGAAGAACCAGCTTAAGATCCAGGAACTGGATTCGGTTTTATGTTCGAAGTTCAAACGTGAACTTACGCCTATGGCCACACTCCTTGAAAACTTTCAGGACATCAGGCAAACTACTAACAACGTGACACTGTCCCACAACTATAAGGAAATCATCGACGTACCTAAACACCTTCGTGCACATGCCGTGTAGGTTACATTCAACAGCCCTGTCCACTTTCGATAGAAAAATGTCAATCAGTTCTCAGTACGAGAAGTTCAGGCAATGTGAAGGACGCATTCCTACGCGAACTAATTGGTCTACGGGGACGACGTTGCGTACTTTTATAACGACAGCGAACACGTGTTGGAAGCGCTGGGGTTGACAACGTAAGTTTGCTATGGCCGCAACGCTGACTTGGATTTTGAAAAGACACAGAGATGTCGGTACAGCCAGAAGTAGTCAAACCGGTCTCCTGGGAGGAATTGCGCTAGGTTGGGAGAAACCTGAATTTTTGAGGAGCGCTTCATCACATACAGTACTGCGAAGCTCACGCGTCGCTCTTGGCCAAACGCTTAAACCCTTATGACCTTCTGTACACCACACTGACTAGACTTCATAATTTGCACGTACTGATGTTATGATTTATAACAGAAGGAGACTCGGATGGTTAATCCAGTATGCTACAGCAATTCTGCTATTACAGTTTCTATGAGCAAGCAAAGTAGCAAAACTGTAAAACTTTTCTCTAATTGTAGCGTGTTCTAAATTTAGGCTTTTTATTTTTTCACAACCGCTTTTTGTAAACACACTTGCAATCAAGTTTTATTTAAACAAATTTGGTAACTTGATTTGTTTTAACAATAAGTTGTTTTTTAAAAGAAATTTCTTACGCTTTAAAAAAAATTTTAAGAGGGCGCATGACAAAACTAGCAAATCGACGATGAGTTACGTTTCCTCGCGGTTGCACAGCGAGTATACACTAGGAGCAATTCAAGCCTAGAATCCAGGTTTTTGTCAACAACGACCGCACACACGCCGTGTTTCCTCACTGTTGTACGATTTAAACATGCTTGGGCCATACGAAGAATACTTGAAGATATCTAAAGCCAATGAGAAACTATTGTGTTGCTGGTATACCCACCATTCCCTCGTTATTGGCTTGATAGTTGCAACGAAACCCAGTTAGCAAATTAGTCTATACTTCCGTGAATACTTTTTTTCTTTTGTGAGCGCATATGCAACTTTTTTCGTGATGTGCGATTCAAGACTAGTGTTTGACAATGTTGGAAGCGCATTTTACGAAGCCAGTGGATTTTATGGAGTTTTGTAAATCCTCACTTTCTTTTATATGAAGACTAAAATTCTTCGACACCTTCCTCGGAGAACGCGAAAAGATGTCAATTTTTTGCTGGCTTCGTACTTTGGTTTGCGGAATCGATTCACTGGGTGATGTAAGGCAGTAACGTAATTGGGCCAATGGCTGTTCGAAGCGTTTCAGGCATCTGTCTCAACCAAATAAGAACTGATACAGTTACGATAACATTGTAATGTTCGGACTAAGCGTACTTTTTTCTGAAGTTGTGCTTTCTTGCACTGCGGACGTACAAGAATATATTGTGACGAGCGGTACAGGGTATGTTTTAGCATGTGGACAATCGCCCTCTTCCGGGTGTGCACCCTATCATCATCGCATCGTCTTCATCTCGGTGGCGACAGTGTCAGCAACATCGCCTTTCTTGCTGGGTCTTCCTAGCGCTTTTACCGCACGAATGAAGTCTCCTGCCTGGTGACTACCAGAGCCTCTCAAGTGGTGGAGGGTGCTTTGATCCCGCTGTCTACCTCTCGCTTCCCCACCACTGAAGCTACGATCAGGTCGTCGATTACTACTGCCCACCAGCCCCATGCAGCACGAGAGCAGCCGGTCGAGCAGCAACGTTGCAGCCCCGATCCAGTCTACCTTTACCATCACCAGCCCCCAGCGCTATCCTCCATCTTTCGCTGGCCTCCGCGGTGAAGACGTCAAAGAGAAGCTCGACTCCTACAACCGCGTGAGTTCCTTCAATCGATGGCATGACTCTTACAAGCTACTGAAGGTATCCTTCCATCTGACCGTGGTGGCTAAACCTTCGCTGTTTAGTCATCGCGAAGGTTTCACCAATTGGGACAAATTTACCACTGATTTGCGTCGAATTTTCGGCACATCCTCCACGCGCGCTGAAGCTCCAAAGAAAAAACTCAATGAGCACGTGCAACATCCCATGGAGACCTATACGTCCTACATCGAGGATGTATTGGCCCTGTGTCGACGAGTGGACGGCAGCATGTCGGAAGAAGGCCGGGTTCGGCATATTCTGAAGGAAATTGCCCCGTTTACTTTTCAGGTACTTGCCCTTCAGAACCACTGACGCATGCAGGACGTCATAGCCACATGTAAACGACTCGAACACTTGCAATCTCTGCCAGCCACGTGGGGCGACGGCTTCTCCAAGGACTTCGACTTGCGCGCCATTATTCGGCTGATCATTTGCAAGGAACTTCAAGGACATATCTCGCAGAATCTCCCAGACAGTCGCCACCAGCCTCTGAGTACTATAGTGCACCCAGAGCCACAAAAAGCGTGGTTCCCGGCCTGTGTGATCTCATCAGGAATGAGCTGGTCGCTATTAAATCCGATCCTCCGTACAAGGTTGAGCACTCCTGCCAAAGTCCGGCGGCTTCTGCTTCCACAACGCCACAGGTCGTGTAAACGACGCGGCCGCTAACACACGTGGGGTCATCCAGCGCGTACGTGGCTCCGATTTCTGCGGTCTCTTCGACTCCGCAGGCTTATTCGGCCTGGCGCCCTTCACGGCCGGTGTGTTACTACTGTGGCACCCGGGGCCATATTTCACGTCTTTGCCGATGGCGCCCGCAGGAAGAGCGATACAGTTAAACTATGTACGCACGCCGTGATAACAGCCCAAGCCGTTATGAACAACCCTCGTTTCCACCCTCTACCCGTCACTCTTCACCCCCTCCTGACTGCTATAACCCGCCCCGGACACAACACTCTCCCCGACGTGGGTTACCTTCGTCTTACCGCCGGTCGTCGTCTCCTCTTCGCCCTGCCTCTCACGTTGCCTACCGGCTCTCGGAAAACTGAAAGCAGCAGTTTTCTGGGGGGAAACAGCGTCACAGGAAAAATCTTCAAGTCCCCTGCAGTCCCCGTCAAATACTTTGACTCTTTTTATAGAAGGAGTTTGGGCCGAAGCTTTAGTAGATACAGGTGCCAGTGTTTCCGTCATTCATGCAGATTTGTGCTGTAGGTTACGCAAGGTTAGAATGCCTTATGACGGTTCTCCTCTTCGTGGAGCCAACGGTGTTAGGATTGGACCCTCCTGATTCTGCACAGCTTGTGTTTTCATCGATGGCATACGTCGTCACATACACTTCACAGTGTTGTTCTCATGTGCACATCAAATCATTTTGGGTTGGGATTTTCTGTCGCCGGCCTCAGCAGTAATCACCTGTCGCCAATCCACCATTCATACCACCGACACCTCCATTGCCCGTGTTTCTGAAAGACCAACGCAACGCCGCTTAGTAGCGAGGACCGATTTTATTCTGTCCCCTGGAGAAGAAACAGTTTGGTCCGTCTCCTCGATCACAGTCACTGGTGGTGATGTGTAGATTGAATCAGCTGGGAATTTTATTTTGAAAGGTGCAGTCATACCTTCCTGCCTCGTCTGTTTTTTGTCTGATTCAGTTCTCCTTGCTGCAGTGAATATGTTCTGCTCGCAATCATCGACGAGCAGCGAGGCGCCACAAACTCTCAACTGCGAGTCAGCCAGTGTCCCTAGGAGGGTGAAACGAGGGTGTTTTGTGTTTGTTCTTGTGCTTGTGCGTGCGCTTCTCCTTTCCTCTCCGATCTGGGGACAGCCGGAAAAAGAATTCGGCCTGTTTCTCCCACGGTCCTGCTACCCCGGCGAGGTGTTGAGTTACGTTTCGCACAACCCTGCTGCGCCTGGGTCCACAGACGCCACGACTACCAGTCTGCTGTTGCCAGCCCTCGAGACAGCCCCACTTTTTTCACGGAGCTAACCAGAGGAAGGAAACTTTCTTTTTTCAACATGCAACGTTTTCCTGTTTTTCACTTATCCTTAATTAAAGTTTGCCTTTTAAGCCTTCCAATGTTTAACTGACAGTTTTATGGATAGCGGATGCATCGACCCCGTCGAACAGCGTACCGTGATGCCAGAATAAGTAAAAAAAACTGAAGTCTACCACTTCGGCCATTACCGTCAGGTCCGCCAACGCAAAGGATTACGTCACCACGGGAAGCCTTCGGTCGACGGCAAGCCCATGACAGCACCTTCGGCAAGGACAGCCCGACGTTCAGCGGCCACCACGAAGCAAGGGCAACCAACGGCAAGGTAGGCTCACCTTGATACCTATTAGTCAGCTTCGCATCTAACACAAGTGATTTTCCATTGAACGGAGGGTACTCTACAAAAGAGGCGGCAAGCCTTAATCGATCCATACAAGCTGACCAGTCAGTCTGAAAAAACGAGCTCCGCCACAGAAGATGAGCCGCGGGAAGCTAGCTATAGACTGCGACGAGCCACTACGCTGTCCTTCAAGGCTCAAGCAAATTACGAGACTAGCCCCGACCGGCATCGTCGTACAGTCGACGAGTCATGGAGAATTGTGGAAAGTGCTTTAAGTACGTTTCCACAGGCTAATGTAGCTGACAGCGGAACGGCTACAACAAGGCTTCGTTATACGTTCCTTCGATATCAAGAGGCCACTGACACGTACGCCGCGTTCCTGTTAAAGACAGGCACTGCTGAAAGCGTTACCGAACAGGAGCTTCACAGGGCCGTCGACGCAGACAGAGTTGGCACCGTCCGCGAAAAGTTGCGCGTTATCTCCTCCGCTTTTTGCTTGCACTCAGAACCCTTTTGCCTCAGTTCTAGAAGTTCAGGGAATGGGAAGGGTTTTTCACTGGCGCACTCCGACGGAAAAAAATTGGTCTACGCGCATGACGTTGCCTACTTTTATAACGACAAAGAACATGTGTTGGAAGTGCTCGGCTTGACAACGTAATATTGGTTTGGGCGCAAGGCTGAATTGGATTTGGAAAAGGCACAGGGATGTCGGCTCAGTCAGAAGTACTCAACCCGGGTTCCTCGGAGGAATTGCGTCAGGTTGGGAAGAACCTAATACTTGAGTGGCGCTTCATCACATACAGTACTCTGACCTCACGCGTACTTGTGCTTCAACATTAAATACATTTTCACTTTTGAGAAAACACGCGCTATTCTGGACATCATCGCTAGCTTTATAGTTGTTTCACCTCGTACATAAACACGGTAGGAATGATGACGCCGGAAGGTTAGAGTACGTTTTTACGGTTTGGGCGGCATAGTAATGTAACAAAATGGTAGGACTTTTCTTGAACGGTCGCTTCCTTAAAGTTTGTATTTTCCACTTAATAATAACCTGCTTTACAAGTGTACCTGCAATAAAGTTTTACATTTAAATATATTTAGCGCCGTTTTTTGTTTTAACATTTTGTTCTTTTTATTTACAAAACTTTCCTTGTTAATCAAACTAATTTGTTTTTCACATGAGGCATGACAAATCTTGCAAACCGAACCTGGGCAAGGTTTCCTGTCCGTTGTGAGGAGTTCAAGCCTAGCATCATGGTTTTTGTCGACGATGACCGCACACATGCTGTATCTAAGCATGCTCGAGTCATATGTAGAATAGAGGAGGACCCCCTAAAGCCATTAAAAAATATTGTGTTGCTTGTATTCCAACGTTTCACTTCTTTTCGCTTGATAGTTGCAATGAAACCAAGTTAGCTATTTAGCCTTATCCCCGTGAATACTTTTTTTCTCATGTTAGCGGATATCCAACTTTTGTCGTGATGCGCGATTCAAGACCTCCGTTTGACAATTTTGGAGGTGCAATTTATTAAGCAAGTTGTGAGGCGTAGTTTTTTAAATCCTTACCTTCTTCTATGTGAAGACTCAAATGCTTCGAGACTATCCTCGGTGAACGCGAAAAGATTGCACTTTTTTGCTGGCTTCATTCTTTTGTTTGCGCAATCAAGGGGATGTAAGCCAGTAAAATAATTTTGCAAATGGCTGTTTGAAGCGTTTCAGGCATCAGTCACTTCCAATGAAGCACTTCTTCCTAAAGTTGTGCTTTTTGCAATGGAGGACGTACACGAATACATCCTTTCCACGCCTCTGGCACTCCAGGTGAATCATTGTTCGTTGCATGCCCTTCAATCAAAAGATATTGCATCGCAATTTTTGAAGCGTTTTCACAAATCGTAATCCTGTTTGAAGCCAGCTATGCCATGCTTGGTGATATATCACCAAACTGAAGTTCTTTAAAGGCTTGTGGCGACCGAAATTTTAACGGGGTGACTGTGGCTACTGTCAGAGTCGTTTGAGCGCTGTTGGTTATTTATATATTTGCGAGCTCTTGTGATGCTTTACATTCGAAAAAAAGGCGTTATTTTATCGTTTAGTGCATTTCAGTAGTCAAGACAAACCTAGAAGCAACCCAGAACAACAAAATCGAACTGATATGGCAAGTGGAGCACGGGGCCATGGGGTTAGTGTCACCAAAAACACACCCACGTCTACTGCTACTTTCCTACCCAATGGGAAACATTTCTCGCTTTTTTTACATCTATCACCTTCCTTAACAATTGCGTCGAAAACTTCAGGCAACACCGTAAGTTTGAAGGTGATGCTTGGCTGTTCACAGGCATCTGAGATTGCATGAGGGAGGGGGGAGCGTGTTTGACGATGTAAATTACGCAGCGAAAGGGTGAGAAACCGTGCGGAGCGAACGCAAGTTCTATGACCATTCATACTTTTCGAATACTTCATAAAGAAACATAAGATCTTTTGTAAACTAACATATTTTAGATTTCTTAGAACATAACGAAGAACTGCTTTTTTTCGGGTCTATAGCAAATGAATAACACTTGCTAACCAGTTTCGCTACTCCTCGGCCTTTCTGCTTCTGTGTCTACGGAAGACGCCGAAACATGGTTGCCACCTTTCCCCTTAAAAAGAACAACCCTTGGGTGGGGGGGGGGGGGCGGTGTTGTATACAAGGTTTAATTTCCGTTGATATTCCATCAAATCCATTCTAGCGCTTTCCTAGAGAGAATTCAACATAACGTTTCTACTGAGAGTGGCTGAGCTTTTGGTTATTGCCATGAATGTGCTGCATTGAAAAGGAACTGCACGTATACTTTATTCGTTAAACGATTATTGTACCCGGATCTACTGAACCAAAGTTAAAAAATTTGCAATGCATATGACATAATGTATTAAATATTCGCACGTACGTACACGAGCAATAGTATGCAATGTTCGCAGTAATATGTGCTAGCTGGCGTGTCGGCGGCATTATGTTGTGCTGTTCCTCCACTTTGTCCCCCTCATTATCAGGGATAACGCTCTCCCGCGTAGTTTCCCTGCTGGTGTGTCTGCCTAGCTTATCTACCTAAATTTATCTTCGTAGTTGCGGCATTGACGCTTATAAAACGCAATAAAAAAATCGCGGCACGATGGCCAAAAAAATTGGCATGAGACGGAGGGTTCCAAGTGGGGATCAACAATCGGCCCGCTGTCAAAAAACCCCCAGCCGGATAGGTTAAAAGCGTGCAGGTGAAATCTCTCCATTTAAAATGAATTTGCTCGGACTTCTTAACTGAAAATGGCAATTCTCCTGGATAATTCTTAAACGTTCAGTTGAAGGTGGCGACTTTCCTGGCTAGTTTTGGCGATTTTCCGGCTACGTTTTTTTTAGGATATTGGTAAACTGGTTTAGAGAGGTCGTTCATGTTCAAATGTTTTAAACCAAACAAGAGATATTAGAGGATAAAATAAAACTGCGGCAAACACTTCCCTCTTGGTCCTAAAAGTAGAACCTGCCTTTGTTACATATTTTTGTTAGATCTCAGAAAATATACTAGAGGAAAGTCGCAAATATATGAGCATGAGCATTTGGGTTGCCACTTGCTTCTCCCGGCCCAAGGACCTTGCTTCGCAAGTGCAGTCGTGTGTGTTGCCTGGTTACGCTTGCTTTGACTAAACTCTGAATAATAGTGCGCCAGTATAATGGAGTGGGACGCAAGAAGCACATATAGACATCAGCAAGCCCAATGAAGTAAAAAATGCCGCGTTGAATGATTATTAGCTTGTTAAGAAAGGAAAGGACGGGTTCAGTTCATTTACTCAGTAAGTGTGAATGGATGAAATGTTTCGATTCGACATGTTCTTTAGCCGTTGGGAGGCCGAGAAATCGCTGTATTGTTTGCACGGAAATACTGCGATGTTGTTTTGATGTTTTCTCATCCAAACGTGTGCAAATGTATCTATGTATTAACCACTCTGCTACAACCCCTTACATTGGGGTTAGCAGTATTACTAAACAAGTAAATAAATAAATAAACCCTCACACTTGTCGCAGCGCATTCTGAGCTGGGGGGATTCCCTATAGGATTAGCTAGATTTCTTACACATTTCGGGCCAACCAGCCGCGATTAACGATATTTCACTCAAAGATCTGGAAGTTCAGCTGATGGATGTGTGCAATGAATTTGTCCGCATCGCCCTATCGTGCTTGTTACTATCAAAACACCTGAAAGGAGGTCGCGAGTCCACTGCTTTTTTGCCGTTGAAAGCGTATTCTGATTCTGATTGTAGGGTTTAACGCGCCGACGCAGCGCAGGCGATGAGGCGCGCCGTAGTGGAGGGCTCCGGATTAATTTCGACCACCTGGGGATCTTTAACGTGCTCCGAAATCTCGTACACACGGGCGTTTTTGCTTTTCGCCTCCATCAGAAAAGCGGCCGCCGCGGCCGGGAATCGAACCCGCGACCTCGTGCTCAGCAGCGCAACGCCTTAGCCACTGAGCCACCGCGGCGGGTTTGAAAGCGTATTCAGTTGTGCGGCAGGACTTCATCCAGAAATAATTTCTTATCGACCGCCAGTAACCGCAGAAAAAGAAGCAACGAAATTCCAATGTCACTTTTTGCTAGTTTCTGTTTGATTATCGTGCTCCGAAACGTAGCGGCCCAGAGGAACTATCATCTCAGTTTTCTCTCTTCGTCTCTCTCCGGCGTAACTGAGAGCGCGCAGGCGCAATAACCATCCGCCTTGGCGACAACGCTCACCGCTGCCAGCGCTGCGGTAAGGCAAGGAGAACGCGCGCGTCTCATGTTGTGGGAGAGTTCTCGTGTGTGCTTTTTTAAGTGCACTTTATAAGTGACCCCAAACCATCCACCGCCGGCGGCGGCGGCGTCGGCGTCCGCAGTGCTCCTCTATATTTAAAAAAGAAACAGCATCCGGCGCCAGGTTTCGATGCGAGGCCTTTGCGGCCGCAGCGCGACGCTCTACCGACCAAGCCACGGACACGACGCTGATATCAGTGGTAGTGACGCGCCTTATATCTTTAACGCATTCAAACTACGTCGTCAGCAGCGTGCGTTGGCGACTCAGCGGCGTTATAGCGGCTTGATAACTGCGTGGTGTACACGTGATACTACAAACCCGATAGAAGAGATGGAAGAGAAGGCGGCGAGGCGGCGGGCTGCGGGGGCCGAGCGCAAGCGCCGCAAGCGGGCCGACAACCGTGCATTCGCACTTTCACATTCTCCCCCTCGGGGAAATGCGGGGGAATTTTGGACATTGCGGGGCAAAACGAGAGACGCCGAGAACACAAGGGCGAGTCGCAGCACCAAGTCGTTTTGCATCATGGTAGCGAAAAGTGAGAAACTAGTTTGTGTGCCCTGAAGATGAGGTTAAGAATAGCACTTGCGTCGGGCGTCCGCCGCGATTAACGAAGACCGCCCATTTTCTTGTGCGTGAGTAGGGAGTTTTAGAACAGCGTTTGTTGCCTTTGCGCAACCAAAACGCTAAATTTTGGCGTCACGCTGCGTAAACACTGAGAGAGATGTTTTAGTACAGCGTGTCATCAGTTATGCAAAGCCCACGCTAATGCTTACGGCGCCATTTGTCGAATTTGTTGCGAAATAACTCCCCGCGCTAGCCGCCTCATCTGCCAGCGGGGGGCCGGAGTGCCTGTACATTTTACGACTATCCCAACAAGTGCACACAAATGCTTCACCGTTAGTATTGAATGCAACGCGTCCATACCATGATATGAATATTCTCGTACCTGAGTACATGCCATGAAGAAAGTGTTGAAGCCCCGTAGCACTCCTTCCTTGCAATCACACAAAGCGCCCGGAACTAAGCGTCCGGGTTTGACGCATACACTTTATTCAACTTCAAAAAAATCCATAGATGCGCTAAGAAGGAACACAGCGTCATGATATGCCTGGCAAGTCTGAGTCCCGATTGACAGGCGATCGGTTGCCTCCTGCCCGTCGTACATTCGATACTGACCTCTCGCGCGGTTTGCGGGGACGAACTGCAAGTCATTCAACTCTGGCGAGAAGCCGAGAATGGTTTCAACCACGCTCACTGCACATACCCGATGCCAGATTGAATCGTGCGTTGCTCAAAAAAGATAACCCAGAGCATGGCAAGCACTGTCCATCCGCAGAAGCCCAACGCCGCATTTCATCGCGAACCGAACGCGTCCACAACACACACACAGCTTCGGTCGCAGGCCTGGCTAGAAAGCTTTGTTTTGGATAGTCAGCGATGTCACGACGATACAGAGCTGCGCGAGGGCGACGTGCTAACCACGCGACCTCTTTAAAAACACACGAGCAAAGAACGTGGTCCATCGGGAGCAAACTACTGTCCACAGATGAAGGGGGTCGTTGATGCTTGTCGCGCTACTTACCGCCGTGTTCGAAACGTAAGCGGCCGCTTGTGGTCATGAAGTTTTGCTGAAATAGCGTCCGCTTGTCTTTTGTAGTCTAAACGAACAACCGGCTTAGCGTACGTTATTCTAAAACTCTCTAGTGTTTATCGTCACGCGTCGCGTTCCCATACTTTGCGTGAATAAAGTATTCAGGTGTAATTTAAGCTAGAGTCTTTACTGCCCAAGTGGCGTGGTTGCGGTAGCTGCGCACCGGTCTTATAACGCACCCCAGTTGAACGTGACGTCGGCGTTGCTATGGCAATTAGAACGCACTGATGGTGGAGCTTTAATAGGAACTAGCACGAACGCACGGTTGACATCTCAGAGGTAGTGTTCTCGTTGTGACAACGTCAACTTGGCAAATATTTTCGGGTGTCAGCCTATGAATGGCGGGCGCTTACCACATAAAGTTGTGGGAGAATGTATCCTATAAAAAAAAAACACTACTTTGGCATTTCTTTATTGAAAATCATTTCAGCGTCGTAAAAATAACGTTTGTACTTAACACCAGTTTCTGTTTAGCTTTTAACGTGTTTTTATAGCTAAGCAGTTTGCTTTGGTTTACATTTATTTCTGTGTTGTTTTCTATTTTTTTCAATATCTGCTTTTAGTTTGAATGCTTTACACAAGAAAGTTTTGAAGTCATAACTGCACTTTTAGTAATGCATCAGGCACTATAGCAAATATAACGTGAAAATAGTTGTCTTGCTGCTAGCGCAAGCCTGAACTAAGAACTGAAATATAGCGGTCTGAATTCTCACTTTTATGACTGCACCTACCGTGTACTGCCGCAGGGAATTGGGTTTACAACCCGAGGCCTCGGTCAGAAGCCAAACTACTTGTTTGACGATTTTTTCCCGCTTTGGGTCGCGATGACCGAAGCAGTGTAACAACCGATCGAAACCTCCCGCGATGTGGCAGAATCCCTTCCCCGCAAGAAGCAACTCGTGTGTTGATTTACGCAAACAGAGACTAAAAAAAAAGATTATGGTTGTGCTGTCTCACATGTTTGTTCGAGTCCTACAGCAGTCAAATATTTTTTTCTGGGCAGCATACCTGCATATCAACTCTTCCTTCGTTTTATCAACAGAGATAGATATGGCAAAATGAAACTGTTGTCTATCTGCTGCTAAGAAAACAGAAAGAAAACAGATAGAAAGCTTGTTTGTTCACGTTTTTGGCGCGCATCCGTCTTGTAGGAGTTGCTGCAACGCTTTACACCCCGCATGCCGACGCTGTTTTTCCCCGTACTCCAAAGGGCGGGCCACGCTGCATCACACATGGTTAGCACACCAGGGAAGCCCACAATGTTGCTTTTAAAGCTGTACCGAGCCTACTTAAAAGCGTTAGCGTAAACGCATGTTTAAAGGAAATCTGCACAGAAACTTCTAGATTGTAAACACGACAAAGCCGAAGTATGACGGTTTGCGGCGATAAATCAGGTGCGCAGTTTTTGTCGCGTAACGTTCTCAAATTTTCTGGGCAGCCACTTCCTTAGGATTACGTTTTCAACTTTCATCTGGTTAAATTATGTTTCTTTCTTGCGATATGAAACGTATGTACTCCGAAAAGTACAAGCGACGTGTGTCTGCTGCTGTCCCGTCCTGTGGTAAGGGAGAAGTCCTGTGGTAAGAGAAAACTTGTTAAGGGAAAAATACGCTGGTGACAAGAGGGCAAGGTTCACTGCTTTCGAGGGCGTGTTTGGATGCTACATTGTCTTCTACAACCAAAGCTTTGGGTCGATGGTCTGTACGCCAAAGTTTCCGCTTTCGAGTTTCGACGATAAGTTTGGATTTGCTGACTCGAAGGTTAAAACAAGATTTCACGTGTTTGCTCTTTCTGCAAAACAACTGTTGATGGCTCACCTGTGGGGTGCAAAGTTCACTTTGTTTTGTTTAGGTGCATCGAACCACAATGATTTAAATTTATTTTAAAGATTATCCACTGAGTCAGCTTTGCTAGAAGTGTTCAAACACAAATGCTGGAGGTCAACAACTACCCACGGGATGCTTCCATCATAGTCGGCTGTAAATTACACACGCCTCGAGACACTAACATAGCATCGAAAATGGGTGCTTTGAGTGCAGAAAAGGGTAACAGCACCGGATACGCAAGCGCGTGGAAAAGCCAAGAACACCTTTTATGTTTCTTGTGATTGAAAAAAAAACAGTAAATAGAAAACAGCCACCACGGGATGTTCGCGGTTGAAGTCTGACTGCAAAAGAGTGGTGTCATACATTGTGAAAACGTAAATCAGAAAAACGAAAGGGATAAGACTGACGTACGCCCAGTTACACCGATAAAAGAGCTATAGTTAGCGAATTCTCGCTCTGAGCAACGGTTACAGAAAGATTGTTTTATTTGTTTTATTTCTTGACGGAAACCAAGGAAAGGCTGAGAGTAAATGACGATGTTTCCTGACGGAGGCCTGACTGAAACATAAGGCGAAAAAATGTAAAAGTGCCAGCATATGGATTTGAAGAAAGTAGGCTCTACGGCATGTAAAGTGTAAGTCAGAATTTACTTATTTATGAAAAACGGCGTTAAAGAAATACAGGAAAATCAACCCCAGATAACTAGGGCTTTCTCCAGGGAGGAACATACCCTGCAGACTCTCAAATACGTCGTCAGCGGCAACTTACTCATGGTATCTATAATGACGTGGTACCGCCGCTCGAAAGAAACAAGGTCCGGTTTCAATGCCCCAAATTGAAATCAAATTGCAAATCTAAACACTTAATTTTGCACAAGGTGAATTGCTTAAACGTTTGTCGATTTTTTTAAACCAAAGCATCAAAATTGCTATAATAAAGCGTTCAAATCGTACAATTGTACAGCAATGTTCCGAAATCCTACGCTACGAAGTGCCTGATGTGGATGTTATGAAGTGTGGTTGCACAGTTTAAATTGGACATATTTTTTCGCAGGGCGGGTGTCGCAAAATTCTTTCCTCTAATTTTCAATGTGATGCTAACTCACAGTTCCATGTGACCTAACGTTCACTGAGGTGCCCAAGTTCTTCTTAACCACACGTTCTGTAGAACGCCCTGGGTCGAATGTCTCCGTCGCCTAACCACAATTCCTCCTCCCACTCTAGATCCACGTCAGCGACAAACACATCCCACAACCCTGTTGTCAAGCTCATTTCTTCCAACAGGCTTTTCTTATTGTTGTAAATGCACGCAAGGGCATCGGCGTAAAACTACACATAGACCTCACCCTTCGCTTTTGCACAAAGAATGATACTGGCGGAAAGAGGTTCTATATGCAAGGCAATGAGGAGATAATGGATATTTTAAATAAAATGAGGGTTAAGTTAAAACACAGCGGAAAGGTAATTACTACGCATTAGTCTTTTGGTATAGTTTTTGCTACACAAAACGAAGGCATACAAGAAGAAATACCAACCGTTGCGTGCTAAGCACCGACGTTGCAAAACATTTGAAAGAATACTGCAGTATTTCCGCAGGTTGGTCGTAGGGATACAATATAGAATGGTACGCTGAGGGTTACTCGTTAACGCCACGGCACGTGACAAGTATAGGGCTTCACAGCCACGCAGATCTCAAATGTTATGGATGATGTGGTGGGTCTTACTACTGTCCTTATTGAATTCTTCGTCTATAAACACCAACAAACGAAACCGAACATGCAAAGGCAGGGACTGTGCTGCAATAATGAAGCCTGTGGAAAAATTTCACACTAAAAGATGAACAAACGGAAGTGCAGAGAGACCCGGCTACAACAAAGACACAAAGAAACTGTTTCGTATTATCACATTTTGTCCACCAGGAACAGAAGCTCTAATTAAACGCCATGAAAACATTATGCACGCCCCTACGACTTTAATGAAGCAAATTCAGTCTGAATAAGCACCCATGATATCGTAGCAATTTTGCCTGCTAATTCAGGCCTCTAGGTCCAATACTTCAAGCTACGGTTTGCTATCACCGCCTAGCTAGTTCCACGTCGTGATGCATGTCGAATATTGAAAATCGAGTTAAGCCTGTCACACAGTTGTGAGAAACTTCCAAAATTCGTTTCAGTCCACTTTATACTCGACACGTCTGTTACTAAAAACTGGGTAGGCATATTAATTGGCTTCATATCATTGCGGAATCCATAAACACGGAATTTACAAGAAATTGTTACTCGGCTCACACTCGGCTATTACATACACTAAAGCAAAGCGTTCTAGCTCTACCAGACATAGGTTCTTTCGTGGTGTGCGGGATAACAAACTCTTAAAGCGTCGGAGGCGGCAGCGGTGAGAGGCGGGGAGAGGGGGGCGTAGGGTTTCACTCTCGTAGCACACTAAAGATGGCAATGCGAGTTTACCCACACACAGAACACAAATAAGCCGGAATGGGAGTAAATGGCTTGTGTCATAACTCAGTACCAATTCGGAGTTTTCAAAACTCCTTCCAATGGGAGTTTCGCCTTACTCCCATTATTTCGGCAGTTTTTTCAGTAGCATATGGGAGTTTAAATTTACTGCCACTACAATGGGAGTTTCCAGGGGTCCATTGGGAGTGTATTGTTTCCTCCAACTGGGAGTTTTCAGGGGGCGCATTGGGAGCAGTGTTGACCTGCATTCGAGGTTTTTTTGTGTGTTTTTGTGCGCTTCATATATATGCGCTGCAGTGGAATTTATTACTGCATTTGGGAGTTCTTAATAAGGGCACAGGCCGCATTTTTATTTTTCGTTGGGGATCACGTAATTTCTAGTCTTTTTCCGCCTTCAAACGTTGAATGGCGAAACGTGAAAAGTTTGTTTTCTGCACAGTCAATTTATTGCATAAAAATTACATGAATACGATATACGTGCGAACACGTTAATAAGACAATAAAAACACAGAATCAACAAAACACCTACATCGAGAACACAAGGTATCTTGGAAAGAACTTTATCTACTACAACACTCCTCAACGAAACAAATTTAAGCCATTTGCAAACAATGAGGTCAGCATGTCGTCGGTGCGCTGTTTGCTTGCACCTGCCTCCCAAACGCTGACGTTGCCGCACCCCCTGGCACATTCCCCTGGAAGCCACAGCAGCACATTCATTAGAGGGATAGCAAAACGCTTTAAATCTGCGGTAACAAATACAGAGGCATATTGGGCATCTGACCTGAAAAAAAAAAAAAAAAAGAAACGGCACTGTAAAAACGCTGCACTTGTCACTCTTGTGTCCAACTTTCCGAATGTCTGAATGTTTGTTTAAAGCTACGCAAAATTGCACTTCTGTCCGAGACACCTGCGCGCTCACTAGTTCGTCAAAACGAAGTGTTCTGCTGTTCAAAAAGGTGCGCGACCCTTGTGGCGACCAACTTCTCAAAATGCTTCCTTTCCCTCTTTTCCTTGCGTGTAGTGTTCTGGGAACGAGCTTCAGGTTTTACCCCCCGCACTGCCCCTCTCTCCCCTCACCGAAAGTTAAGGAAAAATTTCGGTCGGTGTGACACCTGCGCGTGCCCCCCTTCAAAAAAAAAAAATAAATAAAATAAGCAGTCGTCTGTCGACTGCTACAGAATGCTCCCTCGAATGGCGTTTGCTGGTTATAGTTACACGCGCCTAGCGTACGGAGAGCTCCCACGGGGCCCCGACCTTCTCCCTTTCCAGTGAATGCAATTAATCGCCGGCGGCACGCGGCAGTCACCCTCCTCGTAGCAGGCGCGGCTGGCACCACACCTACTTCTCAGGAAAAGCGGCCGCCCTGCGACGTTTGACCGGCCAACTTCACCCTCGCTTGCCAGTAAGCCACAGACACAGCCTAACAAAAACACCTAACAGCCGTCCAGAGTTCGGACAGTTTTCATTCTGCTTGCCAGTGTGAATGAGTGAGTGTTCTGCTCGAGACCCGCGCAAATACGCATTGCGTTCACACGTTCGGCCTCCCCAATGACGTTCCGGGCATGGTGCCGTCTTTCAAGCACAACGCTCACCTCCAGTGGCGGAGAATCGCCCGTGCAGTGGCGCGGGAAACACGTTGAGTTTATTTGACGCTAGAAGGGGCACAAGTCTCCCAAAATGTTGCGTACAATAAAAAAACGTGAAAAATCTTACCTTCAACCACCTCGCAGAGGCACAACCGCGTTGTTTTTAACGAGCCACTCTCAGCGATCACTGAATTTAGGCCTCGCGTCGGCTCGCTGGCGTATTCCGTCGGCTCGAAGGTCGGTGACTCGGAGGCGACGTTGCAGTCCGTCGCACGTCAGTCCAGGCTGGTTCCACAATGTTCGCAACGAGCTTCGGTTGTTGGGAAGCACTTCACATCCGTTCGTCCGGCCGCAAGTTCACACTGGCAATAAATGTTCGGGGACGCTGGAGCTCACACGACACACGACACCAACTGGCAGCCATTTTGTAAGGACGCGTAGAGGAGGAAGGGGTGAAGGAGGAGGAGAAGGAAATGGAGGTGGCGTGGGAGTTTTTAATACTCCCATTAGGACAAACGCAGTAATCACAGCCAGATACTGCGTTTTGTGAAGAGGTACAACCGTGGTAAATGCGCTTATTTACGACGGCTTGTGGCCCCCGGTGTAAACTGGCAGTTTTTCCACCTTCATACTACCACACGTGGGAGCAGGCCGCCTGTCGTGAGGAGTTTAAAAGACGTATCCCAGCCAAGAAACACCCATTCAGGCTAACTTGTGTTTTGTGTGCAGACTTCCCCTCGAGGTAGAGCCTGCTCGCCAGCAGCGGCATCGGCGGGTAAGACTGTGTCGTCTGCTTCAGCAGCGGTTGATTTGGGCCCGTTTTGGTGCAGCGTTGCGTCTATTGCACGGTGCTTTCGCACGGCTTCATTAACCTGTTCGACAGCCCCTCCATTACAACCCGCCCCCTACAGAATTGAGGGGTCGTACGGCACACGTACGTTACGAATTGGTTTGCAGGGCGGGAAAACAAATTGTACAGGCAACATAAAGGCATTTGGGTGCTGGAAAAACGCTACCTTTCGTGAACTGCTTGAAACAAATGGGGCTCCGTTTTCTAAATTACTATTACGAGTTCGGTTCTGTTCTAAGAGGTATTAAAAAGGCGAAAGGGGCAACAGGCTTTGACAAATAGGAATTATAAATGTTTCCTCAGCTTTGTCAAACTTACCAAACAAACTAGTTTAAATCGGTATAAATGGAAATGACTAAGCTCATATGCCGAATCGTTTCGCAGTCTGCGCTTCAGTCGCGCGGTGGTGTAGACCAAGCTAGAACATCACCATGGCTAGGTTCCACTGCCTTACCTTTGGAAAGACGCTCCTCCTCGTTATCTGTCTCCCGACTCAAGGCCGCTCTCTCCCGGCCGTGGCCGACGCTGCTGCTGCGTTCGGGGCGTCACCACCGCAAGTTCAAGTTAATGGTAAGGCGAATCTCCGGTTTAACTCTTTGTATGGCCACGTGTGTGAATTCAAGTGATGTCGCATGGGCAATTGTTGTGGGTGTCGCTTAAAGCTTTGCTTTTCAACAACCTTCACAGCGTGGATTGGAGACAATTTTATACGCTTGTAGTCTATATATCTCAGAAAAAATAAATACTGCATCTCTTTTCCCTTCCTTAATGAAGCATTTGTTTTTTCAATTCAGCCATACTGGACTCCTGGACCATAATAGTAATCAATTCCCAGAATTTCAAGCCTGTACGACCAGCCATACGACTAGGATTTAACTTAACCTCTTGCACGAGGTCGCGGGTTCGATTCCCGGCCGCGGCGGCCGCTTTTCTAATGGAGGCGAAAAGCAAAAACGCCCGTGTGTACGAGATTTCGGCGCACGTTAAAGATCCCCAGGTGGTCAAAATTAATCCGGAGCCCTCCACTACGGCGCGATTCATCGCCTGCGTTGCGTCGGCGCGTTAAACCTCACAATCAATCAATAACTTAACCTCTTACTATTTTTCAGATTACGAGGATTCAGATTATGAAAAATCCTTGGCCTTTCAGCAGCGTCATGGCACAGTAGTGCTCATTTCTATTCGCCCAATAATTATCGTATCAATGGTCGGCAAATTTTAGTTGGATATATGAAAGTGAAGAAAGGATAATATGGAATCCGCAAGAAACCCGACTTGAAACGTAGTGAAGGTTTTCTTCATACTGCTCTTTAACGTATGCATAGAAGGGTGGTGCAGAGAGGTACCAATGCGCGCAACCGATGGCTTTGTATTGCACCAGATAAAGCGAAAGTTAGAAAGAGAAGAAGCAGTTTGGAAAAGGCCGTGACAGGACAGTACCCTTCTCGGTGTAAGCCCGAGAACCGTTGCCGACACGGCCATCCGACCCACCATTTGCCGGTCAGCGATAGGACGGGCCCCCTTCGCGATGTAGGCCCGAACACCGCCTTCCACGCGTCCCGGAAAGCCGGGAGTCTGCCGACCAGTGAGCGGTATGACGGTTGTGTCCGGCGCAGGCAGATAAGCCTCGTTTTGTCGTTGGTCTAAATTCTTTGCTCCCGCTGCTAGCCGTCAGCCACCGCCACGAACACCGCCGTCGGCAAATCAAATCGGTTGGAGCTTCTCTGTGAACGGAGCTTACCAGCCGCGCAGGCAGAATGTCACCGGCCATTGTCTCCCGAAGTCACTAGGCTCTCTGGTGTTCTCCACTATAAAAGCCACCACCGGAAGCAGTGCGACCAATCCTTTGTTTTGTATGGGTTATTTAAGCAGTCTTTCAACTCTCCTGTTCAGCATAACTTGCATCCTATATTAAATATAATGGGTGCGTTATTGATCAGTATGGGGGCACATGACTCTCGGCCTAATTCTGCCCATTCCACCGTAACAAGGTGAAACAGTGCTACTTCTTAGACATTTTTGCGAGTTCTATTTATCAAAATAAGTCAGTATTCCAACGGGAAGGCGATATAATCAGAAATTTGTGAAACACACTTTTCTTAAGAAAATTCGCGAATTGCCATTTTCGTATGTCGACCCTTGGGGAACGCCTATGTGGTAGTAGAAGTTTACTCTGAAATTTTCAAATCTGTGCATGTTCTGCACCTTCGGCTTGGCGTAGATGAATTAGTCAGTCACTCAGTTGGTCTATCGGCATTCCTTTTTGCATGTATGTATGTATGTATGTATGTATGTATGTATGTATGTATGTATGTATGTATGTATGTATGTATGTATGTATGTATGCATGTTCGTATGTATGTACGTATGTATGCATGCATGGATGCTTGTATGTATGTATGTATGTATGTTGAATGAGGGGCCCGTTGAATTAAACGAGCCCCTTATTTCCCATCCTGATTCGCTATATGCATAGCGACGGCCTCTTTTCTGGCAGTCTTGGTGTCATAGGTAGCTTAAGAGGGTTCATTGCTGGTCGACCACTTTCGACATGTCGCACGCACTCGAGTTACGGACCGGGTTTAAAAAGAACGTCCCCCTCAACCGGAGTAGTCCGAGTGGTGCCGCCACCACCCTGTACATCATCATCATCATCACCAGCCTATCTACGCCCACTGCAGGGAAAAGGCCTCTCCCATTATTCTCCAATTACCTCGATCCTGTGCCAACTGTGCCAATTTATCCCCGCAAACTTCTTGATCTCCTCTGCCCATCTAACTTTCTGCCGCCCCCTGCAACGCTTGCTTTCTCTAGGGATCCACTCTGTTACCCTTAATGACCAGCGGTTATCTTGCCTTCGCATTACATGCACTGCCCACGTCCATTTCTTCTTCTTAATTTCTACTAATATGCCTTTAACACCAGTTTGCTCTCTGACCCACTCCGCTCTCTTCTTGTCCCTTAATGTTACACCTATCATTTTCCGCTCCATTGCCCGCTGAGTCGTTCTCAATTTAAGTTGAACCCTCTTAGTGAGCCTCCAAGTTTCTGCCCCGTAGGTGAGTACCGGTAAGATGCAGCTGTCATACACTTTCTTCTTCAGCGACAATGGTAGGCTGCTATTCATTATCTGAGAATGTCTGCCATATGCACCCCACCCCATTCTGATCCTTCTAATTATCTCTGCCTCATGCTTGGGATCTGGGGTCACAACTTGGCCTAAGTAGATATATTCGCTTACCGCTTCCACTGCCTCGCCACCTATCTCAAACTGCTGCGCTGTCCCGCGGTTATTGATCATTACTTTAGTTTTCTGCATATTAATTTTCAGGCACACGGTTCTACTCTGTTCGCCCAGTGCGGAAAGCATGCTTTGCAATTCGTCCCCCGAGTTACTTAGCAAGGCAACGTCATCAGCAAATCTGAGGTTACTGAGGTATTCTCCTTTAACCCTTACTCCCACCTGTTCCCAATCCACGTTTTGAATACTTCTTGTAAGCATGCTGTGAATAACATTGGAGAGATTGTGTCTCCTTGTCTGACACCCTTCCTTATAGGTATTTTACTGCTCACCCTATGGAGGATGGTGGTAGCTGTAGACCCACTGTAGATATCCTCTGGTAGTCTTACATAATGCTCATCTACCCCCTGGTTCCGTAATGCCTGAATGACGGCTAGGGTTTCGACCGAGTCAAATGCTTTCTCATAATCTATGAAGGCTATATATAGGGGTTCAGTATACTCAGCGCACTTCTCTGTCACCTGATTGATCGTGTGAATATGGTCCATTGTTGAATAACCTTTACGGAACCCTGCGTGTTCTGTAGGTTGACTGAAATCTAAGGTTGCACAGATTTGGTTAGCGATTACCTTGGTAAATACCTTGTAGACGACTGACAGTAAGCTGATCGGCCTGCAATTCTTCAAGTCCTTCATGTCGCCTTTCTTATGGATTAGGATGATGTTCGGGTTCTTCTAAGATTCCGGTACCATTGCGGTCATTAGGCATTGCGTATACGGGTTTGCCAGTTTTTCAAGTACAATTTCTCCGCCATCCTTCAAGAGGTCTGCTGTTATCTGATCCTCACCAGGTGCTTTGCCCCCTTTCATTTCTTTCAAAGCCTTCCTTACTTCTTCGGTCGTTACTGGTGGGATGTCTATCTCCTCTGAGCTGCTGTCTCGTTCGGGATTATCCTGTATGTCCCGGCTACTGTACAGATTCCTATAAAACTCCTCGGCCACTGTGACTATTTTATCCCTGTTTGTGATGACATTGCCTTGCTTATCCTTAAGTGCATACATCTGATTTTTCCCCATGCCAAGACGTCTCTTCACTGCTTTCAGGCTACCTCCGTTCTTTACAGCATATTCGATCCTCTCCATATTGTACTTCCGTATGTCAGCTGTCTTACGCTTTTTGATTAACTTCGAGAGCTCGGCTAGTTCTATTCTATCAGCTGCGGTAGAGATTCTAATGGTTTGCCGTTTCCTGATTAGATCTTTCGTCTCCTGTGAAAGTTTACCAGTATCCTGTCTAGCCATAGTGCCCCCGACTTCTATTGCACACTCCGTGATGATGCGTGTAAGGTTTCGCTGGCTTCCTGTGTCGTAGGCTAGGCTTCGTCGTTAAGGGCGGAATATCGGTTGTGCAGCGCGATCCTGAATTCTTCTACTTTACGTCTTACTGCTAGTTCGTTTATCGGCTTCTTTCGTACTAGCTTGTTGCGGTCCCTTCTCAAATCTAACCTAATTCGAGGTCTTACCATACGGTGGTCACTACACCTTACCCTTCCGAGCACTTCCACATCCTGCACGACGCCAGGGTTATCGCATAACATGAGGTCTATTTCATTTTTGTGCTCCGCATTCGGGCTCCTCCAGGTCCACTTCCGACTCTCCCGTTTACAGAAGAAGGCATTCATTATGCGGAGGTTATTCCGTTCTGCAAACTCAACTAGTAGGTTCCCCCTGCTATTTCTACAGCACAGACCATAGTTCCCAACTGCCTTGTCTCCAGCCTGGTTCTTGCCTACTTTAGCATTGAGGTCCCCCATAACTACGGTATACTGTGTTTTTACTTTAGAACATTGCCGATTCCACATCTTCATAGAGGCGTTCCACTACTTGGTCGTCGTAGCTGGGTGTGGGCGCGTAGCCCTGTACCACCTTGGTACCTCTTATTGAGCCTAATTACAAGACCTGCTGCCCGTTCGTTAATGCTATAGTATTCGTCTATGCTGCCAGCTATGCTTTTATTGACTAGAAGTCCCACTCCCAGTTCTCTACTGTCCTCTAGACCACGGTAACATAGGACGTGTCCATTTTTCAGCACCGTAAAGGCTTCACCCGTCCTCCTAACCTCGCTAAGCCCTATTAAATCCAATTTAATGCCCTCTAATTCCTCGAACAACAGGTCGAGACTTGCTTCGCTAGATAAGGTTCGTGCGTTAAACGTTGCCAGGTTCAGATTCCATTGGCGGCCTGTCCGGATCCAGGGATTCTTAGCACCCTCTGCTGCGTCACAGGTCTGACCGCCGCCGTGGTCAATTGCTTCGCAGCCGCTGGGGACTGAGGGCCGAGGGTTAGTTGGCGTATTCATGGGAGGTTGTGGCTGTTACTACACCAGGGTGGCCAATCCTGCTCTGGTGAGGGAGTGCCTTACCGGCAATGGTCGCCGGGGTCCGGCCGCACCCCAAGCCCCTTTGTGCAATTCCATCAATACGCGCCGGTCAATCCGGTGGGAATTGACCGGCACCGGGATTCGAACCCCGGTCCTTCTGCACGCGAGGCGGGTGTTCTACCTCTACGCCATCGCTGCATCGCTGCACCCTGTACACCGAATGCCAAATATTTCTTTCTTAATTCAACAAGCTCCTTATTTGGCATTCAATGTATGTATGTATGTATGTATGTATGTATGTATGTATGTATGTATGTATGTATGTATGTATGTATGTATGTATGTATGTATGTATGTATGTATGTATGTATGTATGTATGTATGCATGTATGTATGTATGTATGTATGTATGTATGTATGTATGTATGTACGTACGAGCGGCTCGTCGAATTAAACGAGCCTCGATGCTGATCCTCCACAATAGCGTTCAGTTAACCGACGTATTGGGAATTAGCTTCTGTGTACTGAGTAATTTCTTTCATTGAATTTCGTGTAAAATTGCCGGACCAGCACATCACTTCTAATAGGCCAGAACGTACAATTAAGCGGCTTGGGATCGAATATTGCTCTCCTAGAGGAGCAGAGGTTTGTGTGTATCCACCATCTTGCATACCTAGCTTTCTCGTTCAATATTCCAACCTCTCAGGAACCTAGCAAAACCACTTTAGTAAAGTGATATTTGGCAAAATGCCAGAAGTCAACGTGAAGGTGAAAACACTAAAAGAATATTTCCAGATTTTAAATATTTTTTGTGTGATTCACTGTCAAATCTTACTCCCCATGCATTTCTATGGGATAGTTTCCATGGCTCAGCAACCTAGTCGCGGAACGTGCGCGACTTGAAACTGTGCACAAAGCAAGCATTCACCCCAAATATTTGCTGGGCGAAAGAACTTTTCATTTCGCTGAAAAATTGCAGAGTAATCACTGTTGAAAGGACTGTCATGAGCGGGAAAGCTGCACATGGGGTACAAAGTTTAGCGGAAAATTGAACTGCCAAGCGCGTAGGAGGCGAGGGCGACGTCGAAGTAGGCATGTAAGCCACGTACGCCGGCGGTTTCCCACCACAACAGCCGACGCTGACCTGCTCACAACTGGCGAAGGAGGTCGGTGCGCAGCACTGAAAGCCAGCTATCTTTTGACGCAGGAACCGGTGGCGCTGCGGCTCGTGGAAACCAGACCTTCGTCTCTGGCGAAGCCTATATAAGATATATAGGACTTTTACACCGGCGGTGAAGCGCACGTACACCTGGTGTTTTTTGGCAGGGCGCCACTGCTGCCTCAATGCTTCGGCCGTGTTTTCATTCTTCAACCGCTACGAGTGCCTGTCGAGTACCGCACTTTACTTTTTGTCGTCGTGTCGGTGAAGCTGGTCGTTGATGGTGACGGTGGGGTTCCTTTATTGGTCAAGAGGCCGCGCATTAATGGTAATATTCACGTTCAACGGCACGTGGGAGTATGGCTGGGCAAATGTGCAATAGTTGATATTCTCCCCTTCAGGCAAAAAGCTCCTTAATATAAATATGGCCGACTTACGCAAGCAAAATAAATGTTCGATGTCTCAAACGCATATCACCTAAGTACACAAAACGAAACTTTCTCGAAATTTTGTTCGTTCACTATCCTCGGTATTCAATGGCGTGGAATGCATGCAGGCAACCAAGTCTGCGCCGCCATATTTTGTGGCCAAGCGTCTGTTGCTAGGCGACGTTGTGCGCACGGCCCGAAGATCAGGCACCCCTCTTCTCCTCCATGCAATCGTGTGAGTGCGCCCACGGCCTCCGCGATCGGCGTCCGGCGGAGCGCTCGTTACGTCGGGCTCCGCGGGATGGCGGCACTTCTCCGTGCTAACCACGACTGTGAAACACATGACTGTGTTTCACGTTACGAACTCTCCGCCGAACGCAAAGTATTGCGTCGAGTTCACTGTGAGTGCGAAATAATAACATCTCTGTTGGCGCCGCAGTTTAGAATCGGATTGGAACGGAGCAGATGACGCACGCCGGTGTCTTTTTTTTCTTTGGCGTGCGGCCGCAGTGGCCCAGGCTGCGCCGTGTCCGTGTCGCATCGGCCATGTCTGTGGCCGTTTCCAGTGTTGCCAAGCGAAGAAATTGACCGCTGAACTTTTCAACGAATAACGTCTATAGTTTAACCAGGGCCCCGTAGAAGCTGGTTAGGTAATGCTCTTTGAACACACCTTCTTCACAGTGGCGTCTCCAAGCGCTTTCGGATATTCTATCTGTACCCCTCAAAGCGCGCTGGTGATGTGCGGATAAATACGCAAATGGTTGGCAGAGGTATGTGTTCGTGCTTTTGATGAACCTCAGTTCAATCAAAATGTAATTGCTATATATTTTGCTCGTATCATTCATCCTGCAGCTGTTGCAAGGTCTCATTTTTTTTTTCTGGTGGGCTATGCGAATGCCACGGCTGTTGGGAAAATTTTCAGGTGGCGATTTGAAACAGCCGTACCTTTCGGACATCACAAATTGAAGGTATTTGATACCCTACTGACCGGAGATGCAATACGCGGCCTTGAGTCAATTCGCCCTGAAGAGAACAACTACAGTCAAGCCGTGAAGATACTCATTGACCTGGTTTATACGTACGGAGTTGCTAGCAGACGACAACGTTGGCAGTATGCCTCAGTCCTTCCAGATGAATTATCGTAGCACGTACCGCGCCCCTGAGACTTGCATCAGAAAGATAAATTCAGAAATGGGTTCACAAAAGCCTTGGCGCTCGGACTTGAAACTACGCCCTGAATTTCCATCAGGTACTTACGCGCTCGTTGCTTGAAGACCTCGCAATAATATACCGTTAGTGGATGAAAGAGACCGTCAACAACCACAACGCAGAGCCAACGCCTCTAAAATGTTTCTGGGTACTTTTACCTCATGGAACTGAAGTTGAAAACAACTAATAAGTTTATCTCGCAAGAATGTTTTACCGTGAAGCGATCTACGCCTCAGTAGTTGTGAAGCGTCCGAAGCAGCTCGCTCAGCCACCTACATGTATGCTTAGCTCTCCAGCGGATAGTTCGTGGCGGCCGCCAAAACTGGTGTGCATTATAATTTATGGTGCACTTTATGATCACAGCAAAACCATATTTCGCAATGTGAAACTATGCGACATAAGTTCATCTTTCTGAGCCGTGCCAGTGTGCGTATTTGAGCAGCGTACAGAAATTCATCGCTGCTACCGGTAAACTCTTCTTGCCGCTGTCTGCACCGGCCTACGTGAAGGTGATATCAGCGCCTGCGTGAGGGTCCTGCATGTGTTCAGATTTATTTACGCTGCAGCCTTGCGCAGGTCGCTAACTTTTAAGGATTTAGGGTGCCAAACTGCACAAGGTGAAGTTGCTAAAAGGGAGGATATCAATAACTGCGCAGACGGTAACAAGAATTACCGACTTTTTCCGAAACAAGCACACAGGGTTTTTGGTGCTTACTTTAGTGAACTTTTATCAGTTGGTCTAGAGAAGGGTCAAATTCGTTGCACTTCACCGCAGTCCTGCCAAAAGTCCTGCCGGAGTCCTGACAAACATTCTGTTCACGTAGAGAAACACTGTTTTGCTGCATAGCGGTAGTAGTATTTTGGTTTAATCAACCAAAGTTTGAAATTTTCATATACCTTAAATGCATTCCCTTCAATTATAAGGTTGGTGCAGTTGTTGTTGGAAGGTAAACAAATTTTGTGGGACCTAATTGTTGTCAAAAATAATTCTTCGCACTCGATAATAGAAAAAAAACATGTGCTGTGTGGGTGTGTCTGCCTAATCATCTTGCTTTAGAAGTGTGCTATGGGAGGCTAATTTTGGCTTTATCGAAGTAACTTCGAAACGGCGTTATTAAAAGTGCACGAGTTACTTGAAACACGTAAAAGCAACTAGGGCAGACACCGCCCATGATCGTGCCGAACAGATTGTTGCCATTGTTTTTACTTTGTCATCATGCACCCACCAACCCCGCGCTCATGGCGTCCCACGTGCTTCGTCGGTTTCTTTCTATATCCACCTTGTATTTTCGGGAAGGCAAGCGCTTCATTTCTTCATTTAACATCCTCCAGCAGCCGCAGCGTTTGCGTCTGCCTTTAAAAACGCTGCACCGGCATGGAAAACGTTCTGACTATTCGTCAGCTTCTGGAACTCGTGCGGCCAACGAAGCACATTTGCGCCTTCTAGGCAAGTGTTCCAGAAATGGACCGTGTTCATCTTGAGACAAAACTCACGCTGATGGACCGTTAGTTCATGCTGTTGGCTTAACGGAATCTTTCATCGTCGTTGTGGTATGGACTGATGGGTGACGGACGTTTCTACGCTTAGTCGCAGCTCTGCTTCGAATGCGCGTCCTGTACGATACGAATCGAGCGGTCCTATTTGCTTGCGTAATGAATAGAGATACTTCTGATTTGCTTGGCATCGTAGCCCCTTTTCTGTCGCGTCTGCTATATCAGACGAGATGTTAGCAAAACGCTCCTTGCTGCTTTTTGACAGATAATGTTTACCTGAAAAGTTGTGTTTAGTTTCATCAGCTTCCTTATTTACAGCCTAAGTGACGTCTTGGATAGCGGATTTTGCTCAAGAAGCGAAATCGCCTTTACGCTACTGGCGGTTCCCGGTAGAGAAGTCTTTGGGTCATTTTCTCTTCTCCCGTTCTAGCATATTCAGCAGCACGCCCTGATCGTCGAAGAAGAATGTTTTAAGCAACCTGCTCTTTTGGCGTGTGAAAAGAATTGTCGTGATATACAATAGGCTAGATGCAGAGAAAAAGGAGCAGCATTTGAGACTGATATGTTAGCTTTTATTCCATTGCTACATGGAGTTTTACATCGCTTGAAAAAGGTGGCTTCAAGGTACGGCGTGTGCGTCGTGTTCTCAGCCCAAAACAATTTGACCAAAATTTCCCCAGCGGCGCAAAGTTTGGCAAACAAGAAAAGAAACCGAAGGCTGAGGGGTAAAACATGGTGTATTATTTCTAGAGTGCCGCAAAGACGCTCTTTACAGTATTCCATTGAATTCTGCTAAAAAATACATAGACCAAACTGGCCGCTGCCTTAACGTTCGCCTACGTGAACACCACAGCTAGTTGAAGGGAGTACCGGGTTCGCATTTAGCCGTGCATTGCAAGGAGTGCACGGGCCGTCCGGAGTCACCACACATTCTCATTGATGGCAACCACAACCCCGGGGGCCGCACGTGCGGTCCTGAGTTTCCACACACAATCGTTCTTCACAAACACAGAAAGCGGGCCGCACGAGAGATAATTGAAGGTTTTTGCATCAAAAAGAAGAACATCCATGTGCCAGCCAAGGGTCAGTCAGATTATGAGACGCGCTGAGTTCGCTTTTATGAAAAAAAGGTAGAATGAGTGTGCAGTGTCGTTATTATTGATTTCTACACGTGTCAATGTGATTATATGCAGCGTTTTGTTAGTTGTTTCCCGCGAACTTGCGTGGTAGTTGATTTTAATGTACACGATGTGATGACAGTGGCTTTGAGTGTATGTAGATACATATGTGCGTTCACAATTAAACCTTTTAGTTGTTAGTAGCGCTCCGTCCTGTGTCCTTTCTTGCCCGAGTTTTGTTTGCCCTGTACCCACCATGAAGACCTTTTTCCTACCCGGTAACCTTGTAGCTTTGCGCCACGAATGCACGTCATGAAGGTGTGCATAACTGCACTGTTCGGATGAGAAATGCTCTTTGGTGCTCCTAAGCGGTTTCGGCAAAATTGCGTTCATGCACGTTACGCAGATTTAGTAGGACCAGCATTGGTCCTACAGCATTGGTCCTACCTACTATTTAGTCCAGCATTGGTGCATTTAGTAGGCTACAGTTTTCATCCTGTTAGTTGGTGGGGTAAGTTGTAAATGTGGTTGGTGGGGTAAGTTGTAAGCCTAGCATAGACAGTTAGCGAGGTTCGTACAAAGTAATGAAAGTTGGGCGTACCTTCCAACGGGCCACCTACTCCGTCGCAAGCGCGATTTTATTATGATGTTTCCAAAAAAGTTCCGCTCAGTCGATAAATTGAAGTGACGTTTATGTTAGTACAAATGTTAAAAAATCGTTCTTGTTGTTGTTTAGAAAAAAACAAGAACGTTGTTGTTGTTTAGAAAAATGGGCAATATTTCCGCAATACAGCAGGGATTGCTCGTTTTAACAAAAATAACAAAACATTTACGCTTCAGCATAATATGCAGAAACGGCCACTCCCATGTGGTGGAGACAGTCCGGAATCACGGAAATTGATTTTACGCAAATCTTTTCATTCTTTTCTGAACGATGTCATGCCACGAAGTTGTGTATCCCGGAAGTACGATTGTGGAACATCTTGCACGAGGAAGCTATATTTTCTGCGAATTCTTAAAGATGAATCTCTCCCTCGTCATTTAGGCTGGTTTGTAGGTCTCGCTGGTACTTTGCTTTCTGTTGATTGTTAGTTGCGCTGCTGAGCGCGAGGTCGTTGGTTCAATACCCCGCCGCGACGATCGCTTTTCTGATGGAGGCGAAAATAAAACACGCGCGTGTGTACGACATTTCGGCGCCCGTTAAAGATCCCCAGGTGGTTAAAATTAATCCTGAGCACTCCACTACGGCGTTGCCTCGTCGCCTGCTCTGCGTCGTCGCGTTAAACCTTACAACCAATGAATCAACTTTGCTTGCTGTTTGCTTATGAAGTAGTGCGTATTGAGGTCTTCTATAGCGTCTAAGAACACTTCAGAAAATTCGGCAGAACATAAAATTATTCTTTTTATAGTCCACTGCAAACGCCTGCTATAAGGTGTTCGACGTGGAACTCATGAGTTTGCACATCTTGTGCACTCTCCAAGATGCTCCTAAGGGTATCTTTGCCGAGAAAGCCCGGATGGAGGCTGGACATGCAGTCTTCATCGTCGATGTAGCATAAAATTGCTCACATAAGTTCATCTGTAGTCTGCCTGAAGCCCACGGCATGACGCATAAGTTCGAAATTTTGGTGCACAATGCACACAAAAAACTGTGTGGCTGCTAGTTCCGCCTGCCAAAAGTAGGTATGGCGGGCAAAGTGTTGTGAAAGCACGGTAGTCGCACTTTAAGGGACATGTTTTTTTTATTCTTCTTAAATTTCACTCAGAGTTACCAAGACCGACGCTTTTGAATTCCGCGTTTACGAATTTTATTCGGAGAGGGCAATACCGAGGGGGTATAGTCCTCGTAAATCTTAACAAAGATTTCGATTCCCTGATGGAGAGTCCTCCTTTCCTTAGAGTTGCGCCAAGACTTCGGTCTTTGCTTTTAATCAACATAGCTTCGTACCCTATTTAGGGGTCCTGAAATACCTTCCGCCGATGCGTGGATGTGCATGTAACCAAATAAAGCAATGTATTAGCAATCTCCTCCCGCAAGAATGTTGTTGAACCGATGAGTATTAGTTGAGAAATCGCAAATCAAAAACCGCGCATTATCGTCGCGTCGCGTTTCCTCCTCCTTTCAACTTACTCTCCGCTGTTGACGGCAAGCGAGCCTTCCCTCCCATGATGCTGCGCTCCTCCGCGGTGACGTACTTCCGCTATTGCGCTGCTCACACAGCCGTCTGCTACGGGCAAGCTTTGTTGACACCATGAAGCCGCAGCGAACGAAAAATCTGGTCACATGTGTGCGGCGGCCTGGCCTTGCCCTTTCGCGGTGTACGTTGCTGAAGAACTTTGCTATCGGCGGCACGCGACTTTTTATCGGCGGCGAACTCGCAGCCGCACGTGGAAGATCCTGCGCTCGCTCCCTTGGATGCACAGCGCACTGTTTATCCAAAAAGTGCCGTATCAGATGTGGCCCCGCTGGTGCCGTGTCTTCTTTTGTGGCGGTGGCAATTCCTGCCGGCGGCATGTGAAAAAGACATTTTAAAGTGATACATAACCCGTGCACAAAACGCCAGTTCAGCTTGGGGCGACGCGTGGTGGAGAGCAGCAACGTTGGCAAAACATGCTCCGCCGAGACTCTGAGCTTTCTAGCACAGGAGCGAGCACTATTTTTTTTGACAATATCAAACATCGGTTGCCCTGGCAACAAGGCACAAACCGCTCTGGAAGTCAGTTACGGTTGCGTGATCCCGGGGCCCCACCTTGCGGAATATGGGCACTGCAGGCATACTACTCACTCCCATTTGGAAGTGCGAGATGCGCTTGGCATTACAGGAGGCGATGGTGTGTGTGTTGCGGACGCCTTTGTTTCGCGATGAAATGCGACGTTGTGCTTCTGCGGGTGGAAAGTCTTCCCATGGTCTGGATTATCTTTCTCAAGCGGCGCACGACTCAACCTCGCATGGGGTATGTGCAGTGTGCGTCGCTAAAAGCCATCTCGGCTTGTGCGCCAGAGTTAAGTGACTTGCTGTTCGTCCCCGCAAACCGCGTGCGAGGTGAGTGCTGAATTTACGAGGGGCAGGAGGAGGCAACCCATCGTCTGTCAATCGCGGTTCGGACTTGCAACGCATGTTGTGACGTTGTGTTCGTTCGAAACGCATCTCTGGATTTTTTGGGAAGTTTAATAAAATGTATGCGTCAAACCCGGGCATTCGGCTCAGGGCGTTCTCTGCGATTGCAAGAAAGAAGTGCCACGGGGCTTCAACGCTTTCTTTATGGTACGTACTCAAGTAAGAGAATATCCATGTCACGTTATGGCCCTGTTGCATTCAATACAAACGGTTAAGCGTTTGTTTACACTTGTTTCGTTTGTCGTAAAATGTCCAAGCACTCCGGCACTCCGCTGGCAGATCAGCCGGCGGCCGACGCTGAGCAGACGACTCATCTCTTTGCCGGAAGTGCGTGAAAAAGCCGCCCAATAGCAGGATGTCTAGCACTTGACGAACATCTGGGAATTGATGACGTAGACATGTGAAGATGGCGGCATCCAAAAACACGAAGGGAAGGGTGAGAAAAAAGCGACAAACTTTGCAACAAAAGTGTGAGCTTTCCGCTGCGCGTAAAAGAGTAATACTTGGCACAGATGATGTTGACGACCGAATCTAACGATCGCGCTAGTCAATTTAGTATGCTCAAAACGCCTTTCAGGGCCCCTTAAATTTCCAACACACCACGCAGTTTCAGACGATAATTTTAGGTTTTCCTCCTATCCGGTTTGTTGGAGTTATTGTCTACGCGCTAGCAAACAGATGTATCATACTCATGTGTCAATTCAAAATGGCAAAAATGGCGACAAATTCTTTGGTCCTCGAGTTCGCAACGAAGAAGTCCCTCTTACTTGCGGTCTCAGAGAACTTTCACTATTAGCGTAAGAAACCTCTGTCACCCGGCTACGCGTCTCTCTGTCCTAGTGGACATTTTGAAGTTTTGCTGAAGAAAACCTAAAGTCATGCTCATCAAAAGCAATCAAAATCATCTGAGGTGATGCCAGGTTTACTATCTTATATAATTGAGGTTATGCAAAGCCTGAACAAGCGGGCAGAAAGGCACACAGTGCTTGTGACACTTTTCGCTCCACGTTAACATGGCTGCCTGTGCGCGCAAATTTTTGGGAAGCCAAAAACAAAAAAATTACTGAAACACAAATTCCAAGCCGTTTGTGCACTGTGACGTACAGGTGTTATATGTGGTACTGTTTTACACAGAGAAGCCCATATCAGCCACACAACCACGTGTGTAAAGGATGGAGCACATGCTCACGTAATCATCAGCCTTCATATTCAAAATTTACGGCAAAGGCCTCTCCCATAGTTCTCCGATTATCCCGGTCGTGTGCTAACTGTGACCAATTTATCCTTGCAAACTTCTTACTCTCATCAGCCCATCTAAATTGTTGCCGCCCCCTGCCACGCTTGCCTTCTCTAGAAATCCATTCTGTTACCCTTAATGACCAACGGTTATAATGCGTTTGCGTTACAATGTTGCCCACAGCCATTTTTCCTTCTTATTTTCCATTATTATGTCTGTAGGACACGCATGTTGCCAGACCCGCTCCGCTCACTTCTTTTCCCTAATGTTACGCCTATCATCTTCCGTTATATTTCTCGCTGAGTTGTCCTCCATTCAAGTAGAACCCTTATAGTGAGCCTCTACATTTTTCTCTCGTAGGTGAAAGAAATATTCCGGTACAAGTCAGCTGTAATACATGTTTTTCTTTAGGGACAATGGTAGGCTGCTATACATTACCTGAGAATACCTGCCAAAAGCAGTACAACGCATTCTCAGCCTTATAACTATCACTGCATTTTGGTTGGGATAGGGGTCACTACTCGCCTAAGTACATATGTTTGCTTATCATCTACTCTGCCACGCCAACTACCACAAACCACTGTGCTCTCCCGATACCATTCAGCATTACTTCAGTTTTCTGCATGTTAATTTTCCGGCTTGCGATTCTACTCTGCTTATCAAGTGCGGTAACAGTGAGGCTCATCTGTCCCTAATTCCCCCCGAATTAGGTAATTCCCCCCGAATTTATTCCCCCCGAAGTAATTCCCCCGAATTACTTAGCAAGGCAACTTCATCAGCAATAAATGGTTTTCCAGGTATTCTTTATTAACCCTTACGCCCACCCTTACCTACTAACCCTTACGTGCACAGGTTCTCAATACAATGCTCTGAATAATTGTTGTAAAGGTGCTGCGAATAACATCGCATAGATTGTGTCTCCTTGTCTGTCGCCGTTTCTCATACAAGTTTTACAACTCTCCTTATGGAGGACGATGTTAGATCTAGACCCATTTTAAATATCTTCTAGTATTCTTACGTAATGCTCATCTACACCTTGATTCCGAAAAGCCTGAATAACTCCTGAGGTTTCGATGGAGTCAAATGATTTCGCATAATGAATGAAAGGTATACATACGTGTTGAGTACACTGCGCATTTCGCCATCATCTGATTGATCGTGTGAATATGGTCCATTTTTTAATAGCCTTTACGAAAGCCTGTTTGCTCATTAGGTGCGCCGAAATCTAAGGTGGCAGAAATTTTGTTAGCGACTACCTCGTTAAGTACCTTATAGACGGCTGACAGTAAGCTTATCCGCCTGTAATTTTTTTTAAGTCCAATGTCACTTCTCATGGATTACGATGATGCTGACGTTTTAGATGCGACTGCATCTCATTCACTCGCCTTGTCCCTCCATACGGCATTGTCCGCACCTCCCCCTACACTATAAAAAAAGAATAGTTAGCGGCGCCCGGTTTCCATCCCACGACCCTGTGGGCGGAACGCGAGGTACATGGTGCTCTTTCCACTGCGCCACGAAATCAAATGCTACGAACGCGCCTTATGTCCTTGACTCATTCAAACTACGTCAAGATGCTACTGATATAGCGCATGATGGGGCAATGATTAACACTTGCAATAAAAGAAAAGAAGCTCCCACTTACAGCAACAATGATGGAGTAAAGGTCGTTGCGACAGCGAAGCCCCAAGCAAGCGCCTCCCCGAATGGTTGCCAAAACGTCTCCAGAATGCGCTTTGTTGTCAATGCCCCGGTCGAAGGAAATCAAAGTCCTGTCCACCGGGATCACGAGCAGCAGCTGCCGGCTAAGGCAGAAAGTTGGGCTAGATGGTTATCTGACTGAATTTTACTAGCGAAAAACAGACGTGGATGAAGTAGTAGTCCTGTGTACTTCTTCTTCGTCCGCGTCTGTTTTCGCTAGTTAAATGCAGTCAGCTGCCGGTGCAGCGGTCTCCCTTCATAAACGCTGCCGCCCATCGTTGGTCGAAAAATAACTCCGGGACAGCTTCACCATCACCTATTTTTTGTTTAGTACTATTGTTCTCTTGAATAATTTCTCATTTCATGTAATAATTTAATTGTTTAAAATTTGTATGTGCTTAAGGTCTGCCAATGTTAAGAGTAAAATAGACCAGTTACCATTAAACATACTGAAATTTCTCGGCTGCTTCACTGCCAATCAGCATGATACTGTAGCGGTACAGAAGCGACAATTTTCGTCATTGTCGCTTCTTTATTAGTCAGCTGTATTGCAATTTTTCTCTCGGAATTTTTGCAAAAATAAAGGTTACGAAGAGACTGCGCGGGCTTTGCGCTTTGCTTGACTTCATCAGCGAAGGAGGAATAAAGGAATGCTTTATTTGCACATATTTACTTCCCACCCTGGTCTAGCCTATTCACTTCGTTCCCATTATAATTCCAAACTCGGGTCCCAGATTTCGGGCAACAGCAAAACCCTTCGCATGTGTTTTTGTTTTTATGTAAAGGTGAATACAATATTACATTCTCCCTGGAAGTCAATTGTATAGGATATGAGGGCTGATTTGACGCTGAATTTTCCCGCGTGAAAAATTAGAAAAACTGGA